>JAVFHJ010000013.1:3840565-3916760 GCA_037158775.1 Hetaerina titia | reverse complement strand
TGATGGTAGAGCTCACCCATGTACCAAGCCCGACGGCGTGTGAATATTCACACATCAGGGTAGGGGGGCCAGTTCCTTTCCCTGTGCCAGTTATGTTTTCCCAGGAAGATCTGGTACCCGAAAAAATCAACCAGCTTGGGTGGAGCTGCAGGTGCCCAAAGTGCCTTGCCCGAGAATCGAACCCGGGACCCTCCGGTCAGTAGTCCAATGCTCTACCCTCTGGGCCACCGCGACCCGCATATATATATATATATATATATATTAACACACAGCACAAGAACACATAAAAAGAACACTCACAATAATATCTTGATAATTTCGACGGACTCGAGCTCCGTCTTCTTCGGAAGATAAGATATGACTAAGGAAAAGGGTACGTGGTGCAGAGAGAGTAGGGGACGAGGGAGAGGGGAAAAAATAGGTGGTGGGGGAGGGGTGAAGGAGGGGTATGTGGAGGGGAAGAAAGCAGAGCGGAGAACAGGTAGTGGGAGAGGGGTGAAGGAGGAGGTTATGGAGGGGGAATGGGAGGCCAGAGGGGAGCGGAGATGGAATAGGGAGGATGCGGAAATAGTAACAAGTGACACAGAAAACTAACAATTCATCCACAGATACCACAACACCCATGACCAAGGCGTCAACTCACAAAGTCATCATAAGAGCTCGACAAGTCAAAACCCAGGACAAGGATGACTAAATGTAAGCGGATGAATAAATTGTCCCACCACCTCGCAAGAAACAAATCAACCTCCATCCACCCCAGCCCCACCCCCCCATTTAGTGAACGACATTGAGACCCGGATGTTGATAGGCTTTACACAGCCATATAAATGCTATTTCCATTGTTTTTAATTTAATAGGGTTATCGGACGGGGGAAGGGATGCTAGAACGAAAACATTGTAACAGTGGTTGAAGGGGGTGTTGTGGTGGGAGGCATGTTTTGGGATGGGAAGACCCACGGATGGGGTAGAGGGATTACATGAGGCACGATGATTGTTCACCCTGAGGTTCATGGGTGTAGAGCACTGGCCTATATAAAATGCCGGGCAGAGTTTGCAAGTCAGAAGATAGATTACATTTTAAGATGTGCATGAGGAGGGGGGGAAGGGTGGGTGAGAGTTAAAAGGTGGGATGGAGAGGGGGGGCGTGATGAAAACAGGACAAGTTTTGCATCTTGCTCACAAGCACGGAGTGGGTGTGATTCTGGGGGTGGGAGGGGATTTGGAAAGAGGCTTGGTGGATTTGAGGAGATCTGATAGGTTGTCGGGCCGTTTGAAGGTGAAAAAGGGGCAATTGGGAAGAAGGTTGGAAGAAACGTTGTGATTTTTGAGGATGGGGTACAGATCTTTGAGGATGAATTTGAGGGACTGGATGCCAGGGAAGTAGGTGGTGCATATTGAGAGAGGGTGGGAGTCTGTGGTTGAGGGAGGATTGGGGATGCAGGAATGTTTTAGGATTTTTTTGTGAAGGAGAGAATCTGGGTATCACCATTGGAGGAGGGAATGGTGAAGGTTGTTGAGGTATTTGTTGAGGGATTCGGGATGGTTGCAAATGTGGTGCCCGTGGATAGAGAGGGAGTAGGAGAGGGAGCACTTAATAGAAATAGAAAACACTTTTTTTGCAGATGGCACTAGTCATTAATGCAAGTTCCTAAAGTTACTAATGTGTACATACAGGGCATACATACATACACTATATAGCCAGAGAACCTTGACAAATGCTTTCATGTGAATATAGTTGCCATGCTCTCTCCAAAAAATGACAAAGTTCCCATTACTTTTTGAACAACATCTTACTGCAACATTTCAGTTTGAAAATAATTAAGTGGCACAGGGATCCGCCCTTCCTAATACTCACTGATCAGAAAGAAGTGTGCCAAGACATCCAGGACTCTGTCCGCCATCTTGAAGTTATTGGCCAGTCCATCGTAGTGCATGTAGAAATGGCAGAGGTGCATTGTCCAAGAGAGACTAGCCAGGGAACTGAGGATGCCGATGACATTACGGCTGTCTTCATCGAGGGCATGGAATAAATACAATCAGGATGTAATTGGCTGTTGCATAGATTTTGTAAAGGTATCTAATAGAATTAATTGGGTAGAATTGATAAAACAGTTTCTGGCGTAACTTGGTGGAAAATCTTCATACTGACTTTTAATAATCAAACCACTTTGCTCTTCCACATAAACTTTTTAATTTTTACAACCCAGGTTTCGTTATAGCATAACATCATCAGGTAAAAATAAACAAGTCCAACACCATATATATACATATCTGTGGGCGGCGGGGAAGAGGAGGCAGGAAGGAAAGAAAGGATTGGTTGAGCTATGAAGAGGGGGGCTAAAAGTCTATGGTTTGAGGCGGATAATACTACCTTGAACAAAAAGTTCCCGGAATAACCACCGTGTGGCGCTCCCATCGTTCCGATTTGAGTTCTGTTTTTTTTGTTAAATTGGTACATCTGTTGTTGATATTCCCTTTAAATCTTAGTGTCATAACTTGACATTTGCAAAAGTTACGTAGCCAAGAGTACATCTATCTCTGTGTGTGTGTTGGCGATTTTTTACAATTGCAGAAATGGATTTAAATTTGCAACAACGAACTTGTATTAAATTTTGCGTAAAAAACGGATTTGGTGGCGCACGGACGTTGGAAATGTTGGAAAAGTGTTTCGGCAACGATTCTCTTAAAAAAACGGTCGTTTACCAGTGGCACGAGCGGTTCAGAAGTGGTCGTGAGTCAATCGAAGATGATGAACGCAGTGGCAGACCATCGACATCGAAAGATAACGCACCATCGCACAGTGCTATCATTATTCATAATTTTCATAGCATAGCTGGGTATCGGTGTAAAATGCCCCAAACGGCGCAGTGCTTAAGCATCAGTCAGTCAGTTATTTTTACCTGATGATGTTATGCTATAAAGAAACCTGGGTTGTAAAAATTAAAAAGTTTATGTGGAAAAGTAAAGTGGTTTGATTATTAAAAATCAGTGGGTAGAATTAGTAAATTAACGTATTTCAGAAAACATGAGTGGATGTGAATAAGGATAGCAGGCTAATCTGCAACATTGTACATGTCTCAGATTGTTATGAGGAGAATCAACCCCAGCTGCACTCTTATTAATGGGCAAGGGATATGGTGAAGGAAATTAGAGAGGAAAAATTAATAAAAAAATAAAATTAAGTAAAAACATAATGATATAGATGGGATTGAGAGCAGAAAATAACTATGAAACCAAAATATGACAACGAAAAACATCAAACTTACAGGTATCTACCTGTATTACACATCAACCAGAGGTTTTTTGTCATAATATTTTGATTTTATCAATATCACTCTTCAAACCCTCCTAATTAGATTTTATTTTAATTATTTATTTATAATTTCCCTCAACATATCCTATGGCCATTTGTAAAGGCACAGCTAGGGTTGATTCTTCCCATTATATTCATTCAGCAGTAGTTACCATTCTTTTCATGTCTCAGACTGTTTTCAGTTGCGAGTTAGTCATCACTGTTGCTCGTTTAAAATGAATACACTGTCTAAAAGTCTATGGTTTGAGGCGGATAATACTAGCTTGAACAAAAAGTTCCCGGAATAACCACCGTGTGGCGCTCCCATCGTTCCGATTTGAGTTCTGTTTTTTTTGTTAAATTGGTACATCTGTTGTTGATATTCCCTTTAAATCTTAGTGTCATAACTTGACATTTGCAAAAGTTACGTAGCCAAGAGTACATCTATCTCTGTGTGTGTGTTGGCGATTTTTTACAATTGCAGAAATGGATTTAAATTTGCAACGACGAACTTGTATTAAATTTTGCGTAAAAAACGGATTTAGTGGCGCACGGACGTTGGAAATGTTGGAAAAGTGTTTCGGCAACGATTCTCTAAAAAAAACGGTCGTTTACCAGTTTTAGATGTTTTCAGAAGTGGTCGTGAGTCAATCGAAGATGATGAACGCAGTGGCAGACCATCGACATCGAAAGATAACGCACCGTCGCACAGTGCTATCATTATTCGTAATTTTCATCATCATGTACCTGATGATGACGCCGAAGCATTGAAACCGGTAGTACGAATAAAAATCGAGTGGAAGTTACAAAGTGTATTCATTTTAAACGAAAATGAAACCTCCACAAAGTTGAGCCTGAAACCATAGAATTCATCGCCGTTGCTGTTCAATTTATGTATATATTTAGAGTTAACGATTAGAGAGGCAATATGGGAATTATAACTGTAGATAGGAATACAAGTTGGCCGGGAATTAGTAAAATCAGTTAGGTTTGCCGATCACCAAGTTTCATATCCCATGCAGCTAAAGTTGTTCTCAGGATCATCAACAAAATGATGGAGAGCAATACAAATGATTACTTGGGGGATGATCAGTTTGGGTTTAGGAAGGGGAGAGGTACGCATGATACCATTGCAGTAATTAGATCACTAATCAAGAGGAATATAGAGTACAATCAGGACGTGTTTGCCTGTTTCGTAGATTTTAAAAAAGCATTAGATAGAGTGAATTGGGAAAAATTAATGATTATATTGCAGAAAGGAACTGGCCCCCATACCCTGTTGTGAGAATTTCACATGCTTCATCCTTAGTACTGGGTGAACTCTACCATCACCTACCAAACCAACCTTTGGGTTGAATACTGTGTTTATATTGCAGAAAATAGGAATAGATTGGAGGGACAGGAGACTAATCCGCAACCTGTACATGTCTCAGACTGCTCAGGTGCAAATGGGGAATGGAGAGCCCGGATCGGTAGTATTAGGAAAAGGTGTAAGGCAGAGTTGCCCATGATCACTGGTGCTGTTCAACATATATGTGGAGGAAATGACTAAAGAGGCATTATGGGAAGAACTGGAGGTAGGAATGAAAGTCGAAGGGGAGTTCGTGAAATCGGTTAGGTTTGCTGATGACCAAGCATTAGTTGCTCAGTCAGCCAAGGGGTTGCAAGCATTGCTGAGTGAATTGGTGGTTCAGTGCGATAAATATGGGATGAGAATCAATATTAATAAAACAAAGGTTATGCGATTTTCCAGAAAGAAAAAGGCTAAGCTAAACTTTAAAATATGAGGGCAAAAATTAGAGCAGGTAGAACAGTTTATACATATCATGGAAGTATATTTCGACCAACATGTTTAAAGGCATTTAAGGAGAAGGAGAATGCATTATTAGTCAAAAAAGCTTTCACACAAGGAAGAAGAGGGAATTAAGATGACATTAATGTTGAGTATGGACATTAAGAACTGGTTTGTTATAAATTTTATATGGAGCTATTTATGGAGCAGAAAAATGGTAATTATAAATAGGCAGGATGATGGGTATATGTAGATTGGAGGTGTTTGTAGATGTAATGCGGATGTGTGGAGAAGGATGGAGAGAAGGTGAAGTGGGCAGAAAGGAAAATAAATGAGGAGATACTAATGGTAGTGTTGGGAGCAGGGAGGAGAGGTGACTTTTGGGAGAAATCCTGAAAAATGGATGAAGCGTCCATTGAACAGCAATGAGATGTTGAAGAATGCAATAGAGGGGAAAAAGTTAGACAAACAGGGAAAGAAATAGGATTGGGATGGTGGCAAGGATGAAGGGAGGAAGAAATTACACAGAGATGAAGATGGGCTTGTTGTGGAGTAGGATGCTGGGTTGTGTTATGTTTGAAGATAAACAATGTACATATTTGGTAGTTGCATCCAACCAAATGTGTGTATATATATATATATATATATATGTATAATCTTGAAAATGACGCTCTCCAGCGATGCACAAACATACAAACACTAGGTTAATAAATATTAAACACACAGAAACATAAAAGAAGGACACTTACAGTAGATATTTACGTTTCGATGGCACGGCCGTCATCATCAGATATATATATATATATATATATAAATTCACTGATAGTCATAACAAACACAGAAACCAAAACACAAAAGAGGAAAAACTCACTGGTTCTCGAATTTTCGGTGGTTCAACCACCTTTCTCAAGAGGAATTAGGAACAGAACTCATTCAGTTCCTAATTCCTCTTGAGAAAGGTGGTTGGACCACCGAAAATTCGAGAACCAGTGAGTTCTGTTCCTAATTCCTCTTGAGAAAGGTGGTTGAACCACCGAAAATTCGAGAACCAGTGAGTTTTTCCTCTTTTGTGTTTTGGTTTCTGTGTTTGTTATGACTATCAGTGAATTTATATTACACGATTGTGGGTTTTCCAAAAAAGTGTATATATATATATATATATATATATATATATATATATATATATATATATATATATATATATATATATATATATATACATATATATAGATGATTTCTTCAAAGTAACACGGAAGTGTTGAATAAAAAACTTAGACAGTAACACACAGCACGAGAACACATAAAAAGAACACTCACAATAATATCTTGATAATTTCGACGGACTTGAGCTCCGTCTTCTTCGGAAGATAAGATATGACTCTCGGAGACGGAGCTCAAGTCCGTCAAAATTATCAAGATATTATTGTGAGTGTTCTTTTTATGTGTTCTCGTGCTGTGTGTTACTGTCTATATATATATATATATATATATATATATATATATATATATATATATATATATATATATATATATATATATAAACACACAAACACTAAGACAACAAACACCACACACATAGAAACATAAAAGAAGGACACTTACATTGGATATTTACGTTTCGACGGCACGGCCGTCGTCATCAGAATCAGACGACGGCCGTGCCGTCGAAACGTAAATATCCAATGTAAGTGTCCTTCTTTTATGTTTCTATGTGTGTGGCGTTTGTTGTCTTAGTGTTTGTGTGTTTGTGCGTCGCGGGAGAGCGTCTTTTCCAAGTTTATATATATATATATATATAGCTGAGAGGGCATGTGCAGGGGCAGGGTGAGGGGATAAGATGTAAGGGACTAATAGGTAATGGACAAGGTGGGGGAGAGGAAATGTAGGCAGCTATTGGATGCATTTAGTGGGCATGGTTCAGCCCAGGAGGTTTAAATGACTGGAGAACCCAGATATGCACCATTTCGCGGGTTCTCACCTCTAAGCTACTTGCAGATTTGGGAAGAGTTTCAATCACTGAAACAGAGAAGTAGTTATTGAAAGATTGGTTGTGGGAAGCAGTGTGAGTAGGGATGGGATAATTAAGGAAGGTGAGAGATTATGTGAAATAGTGGTGGCTTTTCATGTGGAGGAAAAGGGTGGTCGTGCATTGTGTGCCTGCGTACTTCAAACCTCATGACTACATATCTAAGTGCCCTTCCTTTGGTTTCTGTTGGTTAAATGCTATAATCAATGATTTAATTATTTTTGTGTGGCCAAAGAGCATTCTGTTTCAAAGATATTTATATGTACATATATATATGTACACATACTCGTGCATATATAAGTACATACTTATGCTTACAAACACACACATTCACACATACATATTTCGCTCACCGACAGACTCTCCGCCAATGAATTGGAATATGGTAATGATGAGTTGCAGCAACAATTGTGGGGCTGATTCATTCAGGCACTCAGCCATCTTCCAGTTGAAGAGTGTTTTCTCATTTGAAATGGACATTGCGTAGAAGTGTGACTGTATCAAACGCTCATCAAAGCCTGACTTAGACATCTTCCTAGCAATTGAGACAGGAGCTGGTGTTGGCAGCTGCTCATTCCTCTCCCGTCTACTGTTCAATGCAGAATAGAACGTCTTCAGGTCCTCACTGAACTCCAAGCGAGACTTCCAACTGAATTTCACACTCTTCAAAGACCTGGATAAATAAATGAAGAACATTGTAAATTCACCATTCATTATTGTTTCTTGATGATATATATATTTTGCATCGTATCATATTGGCCTTTTCTTGCCATCTTTTTTTTTAATACATAAGACAGTCTCAGGCATAACATAGTGGACATTTTTTGAGGGTTGGTTAAAGCAGACATTTAGTGGAAATCCATAAAGCACAAAGAAAGAATTAAACAGTTTGAATTTTCACAGGAAAGAACCCGGCAAGTCAAAAGACTCAGTGTTCGAGTACAGGTCTTGGATTCGAAACCATGTTTGTGTTTAATAAAATATATGTGGAATAACTAAGTATTTCTTTTCCGATATGAATCACTTCCACAAAGTGATGCCTGAAACCATTCTATGCACACTTTTTAATGGTTGATATTAAAGGAACTAAGTTACCAGTACACTTTTGTCAACTTTGGATGAATTTCCTTAGGGGTTAACCCATTCATAATAAAGAATTTTACAACCTCATTAAATTCAATTCATTATATGTTTACTCATGAAAGATTACTAATTACTGCATGGGAAATTAGTTGTGCTAGTGCTACATATCTGGTGATGGATCAACAAAACTTTTAAATTACCCTCAGATTTTTCATAGATAGAATCCAAGCAAAACATGGGACACACTGCATATCTTTTTTTGGAATGGAATTAATGTAGCAAATGGAAAATATTATAACTGATAGATGCAGATTGTACAAGCATTTAAATAAATGATTTTGATTAAGGACAACAGACCAAAATTATTTCTCGTTTGAAATAAAACCTTTGCATTATAGTTTCTTACCTTGGCAAGAGCAGGATGGACTCCAGCTTCCACACATTCCTCCAGGATAAAGACTTGTCTGGTCCAAAAAGCTTCCTGTATAAAAGGAGGTAAATCATTGGTGCCAAAGTATATTCAGATAGCTCCAGATTGAGTAAGTTATTGTTCCATGTTTTGATTTCCTATTTTTTGTTGGTAAATTTTCAGTGTTAATGTATATTAAATATTTTACAATGCTACAATAAAAATCTATAGGAACTGTTAATAGGAAAAGGACAAGGAAACCAAGAATTGGGGATGAGATGATTAGACAGATCGATGAGAGAAGTTAATGGAAATTTGTAAACAAAGAGTTAACTACTAAATTTAGATGAATAACAAATAAAGCAAAAGAAGTATAGTAGATTATGCAGAACAGGGATTACATAGAGGTCGGTTATTTAAGTAATGAGACTGGCAACACAGCATTCGATCTGGTAACACTGGAGGTGCTGGGCTTTGAGGGGAAGCAGGGAAACATGTGATCTGCCTACAGTATGGGATTGAACTTGCTCAAGCCATTTGGTTGTCCATATTGATTTTTTTGTGAAACAGTATTTCTATTGTGTTTTAAAAATGAGTGGCATCAATTTGTGAGCAATGGTGTCATTGATCAGGTTTTGCTGCTTCAGACTTGGGCACAGTGCAACGAAAACTCTTGCTAAGCCTCAAAAGGCCTACGGAGATTGTGTTTTGTCAAGATCCCAAAGTTTTTTGGTGGTTTAAGGCATTTTCAGAAGGAAGAGAGTCGGATGACGATGAACCACAAAGCAGAAGACCTTGATCTTCAAGAACCGATGAAAATGTCGACAGAATCGGGGATCTTGTGCTTTCAGATCGTTGGTTGACAGTCAGAATGATCGAGGAAGGGTTGAATTTGACTTACACACATCACCGTTCATCAGATTTTGACCAATGAATTGGGGACAAAAAAAATTTTCACAAAAATAGTTCTGAAAAACCTATCGCAAGACCAAAAGGAGTAGTAGTAGTTTTTGGCCAGTAAAAACATTCCTCTGGCTCCATAAAGCCTTCTTATTTGCCTGGCTTGAGTCTTTGTGACTTTATTCTCTTCCCTAAGTTGAAAAATCATCAAAAGGGAACCCATTTTGGGGGACAGTCGAAAACATTCAAACAACTATCAATGACCAACTGAAGGCTATTCCAGTATTGTGGAGTTCCAGCACTTCTATAAGGAGTGGAAGAACCATCTCCAGCACTGTGTGGCTTCAGAAGAGAGTTATTTTGAAGGCAACAATGTAAAATTGTAATTCTATTTGAATGAAATATTTTTAAAAAATCAGTCCCATTATTTAATAACTCGATAACTTTAATATATACATAAACCATAAATACAGTGATCAACCTGAAGGTTGGTTTGTTAAGTGATGGTAAAGTTCACCCTGTACTATGCCTGATGGCAAATGAAATTCACTCATCATGGGTAGGGGCCCAAATCCTTTCCCTGTGCCTGTTATGGTTTCCCAGGAATCTCTGGTACCCAAAAAATCTAATGGCTTCGGTGGGGCTTAGAGTGCCCAAGGAGGCTTGCCCAGGAATCAAACCTGGGAACCTACGGTCAGCAGTCCAACGCTCTACCCCCTGGACTACCGTGACCCACACACATATATATATATAGATGGTTTCTTCGAAATAACACTGAAGTGTTGAATAAAAAACTTAGACAGTAACACACAGCACGAGAACACATAAAAAGAACACTCACAATAATATCTTGATAATTTCGACGGAGCTCGAGTCCTGTCCGAGGCTGTGTGTTACTGTCTAAGTTATATATATATATATATATATATATATATATATATATATATATATATATATATATATATATATATATATATATATATATATATATATACACATACATTCAAACACGAAATACCGCCATATGTGTTCCTTTACCATTTTCCTAATCTCTATTTCAATGTGAATAAATAAATATATAAAAAAACCATAAACACAGTAATCAACCCGAAGGTCGGATTAGTAGGTAATGGTAGAGTTCACCCATGTAACAAGCCCGACGGCATATGAATATTCACACATCAGGGTAGGGGGGCCAGTTCCTTTCCCTGTGCCGGTTATGGCTTCCCAGAAAGATCTGGTACCCGAAAAATCAACTAGCTTGGGTGGAGCTGCAGGTGCCCAAAGTGCCTTGCCTGGGAATCGAACCAGGTACCCTCCAGTCAGTAGTCCAACGTTCTACCCGCTAGACCACCGCGACCCGCGAATATATATATATATATATATATATATATATATATATATATATATATATATATATATACATGTGTATGTCTTTATTAATATATATATAAAAATATACATAAAAACAAATGTTATGCGATTTTCCAGAAAGAAAAAGGCTAAGCTAAACATTAAAATAGGCGGGGAAAGAATAGAGCAGGTAGAACAGTTAACGTATCACAGAAGTGTTTTGGACCAACACAGTCAAAGTGGTAGGGATGTAAGGAGAAGAATTGTGCTAGGCAAATTGGGCTTTCACGAGGAGGAGGGATTTGATGACGGGGACGTTGAGTAGGGAGGTTAAGAAAAGACTCATCAAAACTTTGATATTGAGTGCAGCTATGTACGGCATAGAAAAGTGGTCACTGAAGCAGGAGGATAGACGTAGATTGGAGGCTATTGATATAATGTGGATGTGGAGAAGAATGGAGAAGGTGAAATGAACCGAAAGGAAAACAAATGAGGAAGTACTGGAGATGGTGGATGATGAGAGGGGTTTGTGTGCAAATTTCCTATGGAGGCAGATGAAAAATAGATGAAAGGCGTATTGATCGGCAATAGTGGGATAATGAAGACTGTAATAGAGGGGAGAATATTAGGCAAATGAGGAAAGGGCAGGAACAGGAGATGGATACCTTAGATAAGGGATGAAGGGAGGAAGGAAGTACACAGAGATGAAGAGGGATCTGATGTTGAGTAGGTTGCTGGATTGGGTTTTGTTTGGAGTTACAGAAAATTTATTTGATAATTTTGTCAATCCAAAACCTACCTTAAACAGAAAATATAGTATGTATATAAAACTTAGACAGCAACGAAGAAGATGGAGTTCGAGTCCATCGAAATTATCAAGATATTACTCTGAGTGTTCTTTTTATGTGTTCTCGTGCTGTTTGTTGCTGTCTAAGTTTTTTATTCAACACTTCCTAGTTACTTCGAAGACATTATCTATATATATATATATATATATATATATATATATAGATGATTGTGAGTGTTCTTTTTATGTGTTCCCGTGCTGTGTGTTACTGTCTAAGTTTTTTATATATATTTATATTTTTTTTATACATATAGAGAGAGCATACATACATTATACAAGAACAAAGGCTGACAGTAAGGAAAATCTACCAACTTACAGTGCCAACTTACTGATCACCTCTGCTGTCATTGGTCCAAGGATAAAGCTAATGGTGAGGCCGAAGTAGAGGTAGTCACCCTTGTTGAAGTGTCCCGCTGCCACCAGTCCATCAGTGATGATATCAATGAGGTAGAGTAACGGGTAGATCGTTAAGGTGATGAGCTGAGCATAAAACAAAATATATAAATCAGACGATTGAACTAATATCTTGTGCATGGCATTTGGTCGCCAACACTGTGCGTTAAGTATTAAACCAGTGCACTGAATGGTTGAGGCTTTAACTTTGCAGAAATCCATGTTTAACTTAAAAAATTAAATATTATCTTTGCTTTCCACAGAAATAAAACTTTATTCGTCGACTAGTTTTGTTTACACTGTAACATCCTCAGGACTAGTTTATTTATTTATTTATACATTGTATCACTAGTCCTGAGAATGTTACAGTGTAAACAAAACTAGTCGACGAATAAAGTTTTATTTCTGTAGAAAGCAAAGATAATATTTAATTTTTTAAGTTATTAAACCAGTGCCTGCTAGGTACCTTTGGACTAGGTTTATGTACGAATACATTTAACTGCTTAATTATCACAGTATTTTCATTTTAGGTGGCCATATCAGGGTCTGTATCGATACGTACCAGGCTCAAAACGTTGAAATTTTACTACCCATTGATTTAAGTAAGTTAGTAAGGACTACTTAATTAATGCCTACTCTGCTTTCTTTCACTCGCATATCACTTATGGCATTAGACTTTGGGGGCATGCATCTGATACTAAGCTAATCCTTCTGATGCAGAAAAAAGCAGTCCGTATCTTAAATAACTCATGTCCACTTGAGCACTGTAGACCTCTCTTTCTAAACTCAAAAATTATGACTGTCTACAGTTTATATATATTCCATACTTTAGTTCATGTAAAAGAAAACACAAGCATGTACTCCCACTGTAGGCTAGACAGGACTTACACAAAGTTGAAGGTCTGTCAACCAAGTTGTTCAACATGATCCCAAATTCTTTGAGGTTAGCCCACAGTGTGGTGTTCCAAAGGGTGCTGAATGATTGGCTTACCCCCAATCCTCTATACTCAATAGAGGAGTATTATGAGCTTGATTATACTAGTCTAAAATTATAAGGTTTAGTGTCTATGTGGTGTGGCTAGTGTCAGTTAAGGTGTAGTGTTTAGTTTATCTATGTATATGTTTTTTATGTGATTTTATATTGTGCTCTATGGTGTGTTAGTATGTTCCTGCCAAAATGACGACATCCACCATATGTAAATATGATTAAGATGAATAAAGTTTATTATTATTTGCAGTAGACTTATAAATTCGGTAATAACAGCATGTGGTTTAACTTGCATATGACATAGCACTCAAGAACACATCTCCTTACTTCCCCTTCTCAAAAAACCCTGGATGAATGTAACAACATCAAACCAGCTCATGCGTGTTGAGGGGGAATATTACTTCCACCTGCCACCAGGAGTGCTTCTGAATTTAATTTTGTTTGTGATCTACAGGAATGTGTGTGCATTAATTTTCAGCCTAACCTCGTAACATCAATTGAGAACCCTCAATCACTTACCTTGAAATTCCCAGTCTGCAACTTTTCCCTGGGAATGTTGGTTTTCTTGACCAACGTGATGGACTCCTGCAAAGGATCCAGCTTCCCTCGTTCCGGTGGCCGTGGGAATCCCCGTAGTGTCCTCTGAATCTTGCCCCCAGATCCTTCCAAATTGTCCGTCAGGGAAAAGGCGACCTTGTCCAAGTTGTCGAGGATCGACTCTTCACCGGAATCCACCAGTGCCCTCAAAGCGACCTTCTCCCTCTCAAAGAGGAGATGGTTGATGTCAATGTCCGTGACCACCTTGACCAAATGAAAATGTTTTCCAAACGACATCTTCAATTTTGCCTCAAAGGCCTCCCTGTCCTTTTGTTGCCAGGGCTCCAACCTCATCCTGCTCATACTCTCGGCGACCTCCGACAGCTTACTTAGCTTTTCCAATGCCTGCCTTGTGCCAAATTTGATATCCGACACCATGTCCGTACCGTGAATTTTTCTACCTAACTTTTTCATCATTCCAGTTATCCTCTCGCCGTCTGCGCTCAATTCATCCCCATCCATGAGCATCATGGGACCCATTCCGAAACCCTTGGCATAGTATTTTGGAAATGGCCAATGAACCGGGTCATAACCGTAATCTTCCAACCATTGCGTCCCCACCAAATTTTCGTACAACACTCTTAACCTCTCTGACGACAACATCAGGTGAACCAGGACATTGTTCAAACGAACCAGAACGTTTATTCCAGCCAGACAACCATCCATGTCCATCTGTTTGTACCTCCCCTTATCCAGGAAACAAGTTAAGAACATTTCTTTGGCTTCCACTTCTAAAGGCAAGTGGTATATATTTCTCCGATGGTTCCGTGGTTCAAACTTCCTACCGCCATCTTGCAAAACCTCACCGGTCATCGCAAAGGCCTCTTCAAGCACACACATGAACTCTTGCGCTTCCAATCCTTCTTCCAATGCAGAAATTGGCACCGAAATCAAGGTGCCATCTAAAGGAATGGAATGAAACCATGTATTAATGTGATTTTTCTTACCTGTAGGGTCATTTTTTATGCAATGATAATGTTAATCATATCTTTTACGAACAACACAATGGTCAAACATGAGATTACGTGGTCGGTGCAATATTTACAATAAGTGGTGCAATCTGGTGGCCATAACGTGGAATATAGTCCCACCCACTAGCGGCACTAGTTGCCTGAGATCCAATAAGCCATCTCAGTGCTTGGCGGAACGTCATGCTGTGCGTATGGTGCCAGTTATGTTAGTTTCTGTTGTCCTTGTATTTACTGTTTGTTGTCAAAAGAGGGAAATTGACAAAATCACGGAGGAACGAATCAACATATCAAGTTTTTTTGGATGAAGTGCGGTTTGGTTTGGGGAGGCGACCAACAGCTGAGGTCATTTGTGCCATTTGGCATGGATGGGAAAGGAAGGGTGGAGAGAAACCCGGCATCGGCATTAGCCTACTCTCGTCAAAAGGTGCCAAAGGGGTCCGCAGTTTAAGTTTAAGTTTTAAGTCTCAATCGGACGGATGGCGTGCTCACTCAAAGTGCCCTCCAAAGTGCTCTCCACGAAGCACCTCGAGTAGGTAAAAGTCATCAAGAAATTGCTGAAATGTTGACGACATGTTTACGGTGATAATGCTCTGAGGAAAACAATCGTTTTCAAGTGGATGAAGCATTTCAAAGATGGCGGACAAGATGCCAAGATGGATGATGCAAGGCAGAGATGACCTTCAACCACCTTTATTGACGACAACATTGATCGTGTGCGGTCCCTTGTCGTTCTCGCTGATCATCAAAAAACTGTCCGAATGATAGCTAATTAATTGAATATAGGAACATCAACAGTGCCCACACTAGTATTTTACTACTGAACATATGATGCATGGATCCTTCACCATGAAAATGCAGCTGCACATTCAGAGCATTGATTGTTTGCCGTCGTTTCTGGCCTAAAAATTCAATCATTTTGATCGTTGTTAATCCTCCATATTCGCCAGATCTCGGCCCCCCCCCCTGTGATTCTTTCCTATTCCCAAAATGCAAAAATATGATGAGGGGACATAACACTGGGCACAAGATGTGGAATACCAAATAAAGCAAGAAATGATGAGAAAACTAAATAGCCCAACTGCCGAGGACTTCTTCTAAGGGTGCTTTACTTAACAGTGATGGAAAAGAAGAAGATGGAATAATAAGAAGGCATAGCCCATTACGAATGGAGAGAGTACTCTGAAGAAGGGGAGACAAAATCTAAGATGTAGACTGTATTTTGAAAAATAAAATTTTTAAGGTCTTTTGTTTTGTTAAGTTTGATGGACAGACCTCATAAAGTAGAATAATGATAACACAGGCCAACAGTGGTTTTGGTGCCGGAGCTTTTAATGCTGATTTTAAAGAACAATTGAGGTGCTGAATCCAATTATGAAACTAATTTTTTCCTATCAGCTATAGTTTTCAAGATATAGATATGTTGTAACTTACGTAAAAAAATCTTCTACATGATGACATGGGAATATTATATTAATAACACAGGCCAACAGTGGTCTTGGTGCCGGAGCTTTTAATGCTGATTTAAAGAACAATTGGGGTGCTGAATCCAATTATGACACTTAGTTTTATCCTATCAGCTATAGTTTTCAAGATATAGATATGTTGTTACTTACGTAAAAAAATCTTCTACATGATGATATGGGAATATTATATTAATAATTATCTAATTGGCCTACAATATAGAAATATACATAAAACTTATTGACAGTTTATTGAAAATAAAAGGAACACCGCAGAGTGGTTATAAATTAGTATACTTATAGATTTATTTAACTTTGAAAATTATTTTCCGGAATATATCAAATATTAAAACAACTAATCGTAAGATGTGCCATATCTAAAAACATAGAGCTGTTAAATAAAAACGGATTTCATATTTGGATTCAGCTCTACAAATATAGTTAAAATTATCACAAAGATTCCCGGCACAAAAAAAATTTTTTTTTGGTAGGCCTGTGTTATTAACTAAGTATTAAAGTGAGAAAAATCTTTCATCTCCAACAACATCCATCCAACAAATTATATACATGATCAAACCAAACAAGAAATAATCTCATCAACCATTTGAGATCAATTTATCTTCAAGTAATATTAAAAACAAAATAGTTTCTACTTCTTTCAAGAGAGAAACGTTAAACATCAACATTTGTTTATTTTGTGCATATCACATCGTCAAGATTAACCCTGAGAGATTCTGATTTTACGAATTCTTTGGAATTAGCTTGTTTCTGAAGAAAAAAAGATTAATAATGCAAGCTGTCAAAATGATATCAATAAAGGAAGAAACAAAGCAATTTTATGCTCAAAGAATTGAAGCAAATTTCATGAATTTGAAGATTCGCACAATTACAAATATTACAGTAGGTATTAACGTCATCTAAACAGATATAAAAGTAATCACTTAAGCCATCAACACTAAGCTATCAACACATGAGTAAAATATTGAAACTTAAAATCAGTCCTGAGGTTTCTGAGGCCTGATAATTATGTAGGGATGACGTTACCTTGAATGTAATCAATTGTTCGTTCACTGCCAAACACAGCCTGGACATCTGCTGAGTTCAAATCACTCTTTCTTCTTTTTTCTTCTTGCAACATCTCCATCAGGGCCATTCTCACGACCTTTTTTGAGAGCAAGACATGAAACACATTATATCGAAAACAGTTTATGTCATTTCATGTAAACTGTGTCCGTTGACACAAAAAGGAAGACCCAAGAAACTATAATTTAAGACTATATGCAAGGACTACTGTAATATCACAGAAACAGTGTGTCTGATTGCATCACTGACTTTCCTCAAACCCTATGACAAACATAGCAACAGACTCTTAGATTGTGTTATACAAGGCTGGGCTAAAAACAAATACACACATGCTCGTAGACCACAAACAAAAACAAATTTCAAGATGGGACAACATGTTAATTGAAGTACAATTCTTAAGTATGAAAATCGTATATTTATCTTAACATTAAAGCACAATTCTTAAGTATCAAAATCATATATTTATCTTTCAATATTCTCACTATTAAGGCTAACACATTTCCCCAAACATCTAACAAGTTTTTAATCATTCCATCACTAAAAAACTCTTTTGACTTTTCTCGAATCCATGGCGTATTGACAGCTGCCTTCACCTCATCGTCCGAGGTGTAATGATTATCCTTTGAAGCGTCTCTTTTTGAGTTGACAGGAAATAAATAAAAACCGCAAAGGTGCAAGATCGGGGGTGATAAGGAGGGTGTGCACGGGTTTCCCAGAACTTATCCAGTTGTGTGGAAGGTGTATGTGGACAAGCTTTGTAGTCATGTTGCAAAATGATTATTGGCACCAGGCTGGGTTTTAACATGTCAAAACTTGACTCCAATATGGTTTGCGATACGCTTTTGAGTGATTCGCTGGTCATTTACTAAAGTACTGTCTATTGAAGTTGATGGGAAGGTGATCCCACAGGTACAAAATACCAAATTTTTGGGTTTCCTCATAAATTCTCAAATCTCTTGGGATGAGCACATAAGTACTCTAACCAGTAAGTTAAGCTCTGTCTGCTTTTTAATAAGGTCCATTAGATCCACAGTTTCAGTGGCTGTTCTCTGTGCACTTTACTATGGAGAATTTTATTCTCACATAACCTATAGTATCCTCTACTGGGGTTCGTCTTCTAAGGCCATGATCATTTTCAGGGTCCAAAAGAGAGCCATTCGGCTCATGTGTTTTGCGAAACATGATGCCCCTTGCCGTCCCCTGTTTAAAAAATTGGATATACTGCCAGTACCATGCATTTATATTTTTCATGTATTAGTACATACAAAAAGAAATCTATCTGAGTTTGTGAAAAATTGTGATATCCATAAATATTCTACTAGGCAGAATGAGCAGCTGCACGTTTTATATGTACGTACAAAAAATGCAGGTGCTGGCCCAAATTTTATGGGCCTCCAACTTTACAATAAACTCCCAACTGAGATTAAGTCCCAAAAAAGTGTGGCCGCTTTTAAGGTCAACCTACTCAGGTTCTTAAAATTAAAAATGTTTTATTCAATTGCCGAATTTCTTGTTAATGCCTGATGTGTATCATGTATCCATGTATGTATTCTGTTACTTACTCTGACGTGTCTTATATCAAATACAGTTGTACAACTTGATCGCTGGACAAATAAATTGTATTGTATTGTATTGTATTGTATTTAGAATCCAATGTTCGACGAGTTAGCGATGGTTATCGTCTGTGGCAGTGCTCGGATGTCCGCTGGGTGTTTAATCAACAATTATTGCTTTCCCAGGCTCGCAAACCACAAAATTTCACTACCAATCAATTTGCAGTAGACCTATCAACAGCATCGTCACCATAAACAGCCTTTATAACGACAAAGATTCTTTAAGTAGGAGTCACTTTTTCAGCAGTTAAGAATTTGACAACAGCAAGCTGTTTAACTCACGTTGATATAGCATTAGAACACATCTCCAATACTTCCACTACTCAAAATACACTGGACGACTATAATGATCTCAAACTGGCACATGCGTGTTGAGGGGTAATGTTACTTCCACATGCCACTACGAATGCTTCTGAAGGTCATTTTGTTTGTGATCTACATAGCATGTGTTTGCATTAGTTTTCAGCCTACCCTCGTATGTTAGTGTAACTGGTATTATTTTATGTAAAAATTGAATGTTCTTCATGTATAAGCGTTAGTATTAACTTATTATTGATTAACTGTCAAACTATTAAAACAGCATCGTCTCCATAACCAGCCTTTAAATGACGATGAATCTCTGCAGGAGTCACTTTTTAAGTCGCGTTGTTTAATTCATGTGAACATAACACTAGAGCACGTCTCTATACGTCTGCTTCTCATAATAAACTGGATGTTTGTAACGACCTCAAACCTGTGAATGCGAGTTGTGGTGGAATGTTTCTTCCACAAGCCAGCACGAGTGCTTCTGAAGGTTATTTAGTTTGTGGTCTACATGGCATGTGTTAACAGTAGTTTCCAGCCTTCCCTCGTAGCACAGAACACGTCTCCATACTTCCACTTTTCAAAATACACTGGTTTGAATATGACGACCTCAAAACTATGCATGATGGTTGTGGTGGAATGTTTCTTCCACATGCCACCAGCAGTGCTTCTGAACGTCATTTTGTTAGCGGTCTACATAGCATGTGTGCATTGGTTTTCAACATACCGTCGTGCTAATGTTATGTGTCAATGTCTCCAAACCTTTAATCCCTTGAGTCCCTGGACATAGTCCTGAATGAAAGCCTCGCATTCCGATTCCTCCATTCCTTTCCCTTCTCGACTAGTGGCCGACGAAGTCACAGAGTGCCTGTCGTCCGTTTGCGATGCTTGGCTGGACATCTGCCTCGCCATTGGCAGATTGGAGAGATTTTTGTACCTCATCAGAGCCCAGTGCTCAGTCAATAACGACACATGGGAGTTGGCCAGCTGCATCAGGTCAAGGGTCAATTTTTGAAGGAAGAAGGTGAGTTCCTTCTTATCTTGGTGTCTGGAAGATAGGGAAAATGTCATGCTTTAATTGGCCTAACACAGAACTTAAGTAATATTCTATTTATTTATTTAAGAATTTACTGTTGCAATTAGGCAATTGTCCTGGTGTCAACGATCAAGTCTTGTCAGCTATCACTCATGACATTGACATACATGCATCACGAATGTTTGAGGATCCAGTCAAAAAGTGCGAAAATTTCAAAGGTTGGCAATACGAATATACGTTCAAATTAGCAAGAATTCAACAGTTTCAAGTCTGCAAACCTTCATTTAAGCAAGATTTATCAAATTAAGTTTTTATGTTTTGATATATCTCTTCAAAAAAACTCTTACAAAGGAGTTGTAATCTGGAGAAAATGTAATAACATGTTACCCATTGGAAACGTGTAAAATTACTGTAATTCGTGAACCTAGGCAGAATATATTTTGCAAAACCCTTAAATAATAAACCAATCTCCTATATATTTATTTATTGAAGAATTTATTGTTGCAATTAGGCAATTGTCCGGGTGTCAATGGTCAAGTCTGGTCAGCTGTCACTCATAACATCTACATCAATATAATACATAAACTTGCAATACCTAATAATAATATCTTAAATGACATGGATATACTTTCATCACAAGAAGAACAGATGGACAAAGCTCTTATATACAATGACACTTAACTGATTACCAACTACATTATTACATTTTCCATCACCCGTGGGCTGGGTTTACACCATTTGAGAACATACTATGCACCGTCCATCGCCACACTCCGTCCATAATCACGTACTTTTAAATTTTAAATAACTTAATCTAACTTCTCCAATAATGCAAACACAGATATGTGAATAATTTAGTCTGTACAAGCCGTGGAGTTAACGTGATCCCCTAGCCACCCAACTCTCTCATGGGATCTTGCTCCACCCAAGTTGAAGTCCACTGCAAAGCGACTGAGCGACTTGAGCGAATGCAAATGGTTGCATAACGGGTCCCTCCTACGCAACACTTGGATAACAATACTTCAGAAAAGAAACAATTCAGTCAAAATAAAAATGACTGGAAATTTTCAAATGTGCAGGACCATACATACTGCTAGATTTACACCAATGGCGCAATTATCCCTTTACAGTTGAAGAAAGAAACTAAATTTACAGTTTAAAATAGTTATTGCATAAAATTTTATGTAATAACATCGGAAAGCAGGAGTTGCACAGCAATTTTAGCAATGCTATAAATTCGTGAATTAGCTGTGTACCCAGGAGGGAGGCCTAAAAATAAAAATGAATCCATCCGTTTAATTGATTTATGGCGATAAGTTGGGCTCCTATCCATTTAAAAAAATCAATGATTACAATTTTTTAATTCTTGAGCTTTTGTTGTCTAATTAGTAAACTTTAAACAGTTTGTTGCTAATAATGTCTCATTGATGTGGTTTGCCATTGCTTTATTGCAATTTAAGAAGATTTGGATGTAAAGCATCCATTATTTCAATACTCCATCACTCCTGGACTACACTTCATCCTCGTGAATTGAGTAGTGTCCGGGCAAAGTACTATTACCTCAATCAATGCAAGTAAAAGGGACCACAACGCATTTAAATTTACATTTTTGAAACTATTGAACAAGACATCCAACCATATTGTACCAAAGCATAGTTCAAACTTTTGCTTTTGTTGTTATTACAACCACTATGATGTAGAATATTGTTTCGCATGGATTAGAAATCTGGTCATTCCAAAGTCAATACTTACGAGTTCAACTTTTAAAATAAGATAAACAAATGTAGGAATTGTGAGGGAGGATTAAAAAGATGGAATGGGCTAAAAGGAAAGCAAATTAAGAAACTGTAGGCAAGGGAAGAGAGATAGGGGGGGGATTGTTGTGAGAACTCCAAAGGAAATGGTAGGACAAAGTTCAATGCAGGTCTTATGTTTTATATATATATATATATATATATATATATATATATATATATATATATATATATATATATATAACATAAGACTATTCTATATTCCTAGTCAAGAGGAATATAGAATACAATCAGGACGTTTTTGCCTGTTCTGCAGATTTCGAAAAAGCATTTGATAAAGTGAATTGGGAAAAATTAATGCGTGTATTGCAGAAAATAGGAATGGATTGGAGGGACAGGAGACTGATCCGCAACCTGTACATGTCTCAGACTGCTCAGGTGCGAGTGGGGAACGGAGAGTCCAGATGGGCAGTGTTAGGAAGAGGTGTAAGGTATGGGGTGTCCATTGCCACCGGTACTGTTTAACGTATACGTAGAGGAAATGATTAAAGAGGCATTGGGAGAACTGGAGGTAGGAATGAAAGTCAGAGGGGAATTCGTAAAATCGGTTAGGTTTGCTGATGACCAAGCATTAGTTGCTCAGTCAGCCAAGGGGTTGCAAGAAATGCTGAGTGAATTGGAGGTTCAGTGCGATAAATATGGGATGAGAATCAATATTAATAAAACAAAGGTTATGCGATTTTCCAGAAAGAAAAAGACTAAGCTAAATATTAAAATAGGCGGGGAAAAAATAGAGCAGGTAGAACAGTTTACATATCTCGGAAGTGTTTTGGACCAATACGGTCAAAGTGGTAGGGACGTAAGGAGAAGAATTGCGCTAGGCAAGGAGGCTTTCTCAAGGAGGAGGGAGTTGATGACGGGGACGTTGAGTAGGGAGGTTAAGAAAAGACTCGAAAAAACTTTGATATAGAGGAAAGAGGGTAGCTATGTATGGCGTGGAAACATGGTTGCTAAAGCAAGAGGATAGACATGGATTGGAGGATCAATTGAGATAATGTGGGTGTGGAGAAGAATGGAGAAGGTGAAATGGACCGAAAGGAAAAAAAATGAGGAAGTACTTGAGATGGTGGGTGAGGAGAGGGGTTTGTTGTCCTATGGAGGCTGGAAAAATAGATGAAAGGCGTATTGAGCGGTAGTGGAATGTTGAAGAGGGTAATAGAGGGGAGAATGTTGGGCAAGCGAGATAAAGGCAGGAACAGGATAGGGATGTTGGATGGGATGAAGGGGGGAAAGAAGTACACCGAGATGAAGAGGGACCTGATATAGATTAGTTTGCTAGGTGGGGAGTCACAAAATGTTTATTTGATAGTTGTGTCCATCCAAAAACCTACCTTAACCGGTAGATTACCTAATAAATGATAAAAAATATAATTTTTGCACATAGAAATACACATATAAGGAAAGGGGATAGGAAAACACATAAAAGACCAACACAGGAAAGGTGGGGAAGGCGGTTTTGAGCAGATCACAAATGTAGGATAAGGAAATATTTTTACATTTGTGATCTGCTCAAAACCGCCTTTCCCACCTTTCCTGTGTTGGTCTTTTATGTGTTTTCCTATCCCCTTTCCTTATATGTCTATTTCTATGTGCGAAAATAATATTTGTTCGCCGTATGGCGGGATTTTCAAGTTTGAATATGTATATATATATATATATTCGGAAGATAAGATATGACTGCAGTCATATCTTATCTTCCGAAGAAGATGGAGCTCGAGTCCGTCGAAATTATCAAGATATTATTGTGAGTGTTCTTTTTATGTGTTCTCATGTTGTGTGTTACTGTCTAAGTTTTTTATTCAACACTTCCGTGTTACTTCGAAGAAATCATCTATATATATATATATATATATATATATATATATATATATATTCATTCAAACATAGAAATAGGTATAAGGAAAGGGGATAGGAAAACACATAAAAGGCGAACACAGGACATGTGGGGAAGGCGGTTTTTGAGCAGATCACGAAAGTAAAAATATTTCCTTATCTTAGTATTTTGAATTTTAGAAGTTTATTTGTGGTGTTAGAGAGTGTCAGGATTGGACAGATGGGAATGATAAGTCTGTGCCTATCTATAAACTAAATTAAACAGTAAATTATCAAATAATAATAACAATAATTAGTTCTTTATAAGTTTATAAACTTTGTGTACTTCTATATTATGCATTTTACTCTAATAAGTACTTCATTGTTTATTATTATATCTGCATTGCAATGAAATTCTCCAATAACAACTCTCAGCAAATATCATCGAGGCAACTTGGAGCATAGTTATGAACACAAAAACAAGTGTTAGAAGAATATATTGATTTTAATTGAAAAAAACTCACCTCTTAACTTCGTACACATTGTTCATTGCCCAGATGAAGTTGCCTATTGTCCTCTGGAAGGTCAATATTGACTCTATGTCAACTCTAGAAAGAAAAAAAAACAATTTGCCATAAGATTGCAGTTTTGCGCAAATGTCAACAAAAATACGAACATATAAAAAATGTACGAGTGTAGTAATGTAATAGTAATAGTAATGTAATGTAGTAATGTAATGTAGTAATGTAGTAGTATGTAATGCACGAGTGTAAAATGTACGAGAGTTCTTCAGAACATTATCACCTAAACAGCTGTCAGTACATTTCTCAGTAATTCCTTGATAACTTTAACCGCACTTCACCAAAAAACTTGATATGTGGATCCGTTGCTCCGTGATTTTGTCAATTTCCATTTTCAGACAAACATTTCGAATAAGGACAACAGAAACTAACATAACTGGCACCATACGCACAGCTTTTATGATCTGTCAAGCACAGACAGCTCATTGTGTCTCAGTCAACTAGCCTAGTGTGTGAACTAGCGGCTATAGTCTGGGTCATGACAGCCAAATTGCACTATTTCGCATATTTATTGGGCAGACTGTATATACTTAGAGAGGGTTAAAAGTTGTCAAAAAACAATTTGAACTTTGACATGATCTGAAAATTGCAGAATAATCCCCTGCCATGCATTCAATTAATTATCAAGTTCAATGTGGTAGTGACAACTTCTTCATTATGGAAAAATAATAATATCCACACCAAATTATTACCTAATTGAGTCCATCACCACTGACAAGGCTTTGATGACCTCTTCAAGCTCCTCTAGTAGATAAGGGTCATCTTCAGGTGACCTATTAGACAGAGATATTAGTACCTTATAGCAAATAATGGCTGGATGCACAATAGTCACTTAAGTTCTGAAGCCTCCCGAATTCTGTTCCCAAAAATCAAATAATGTAATATTATTTTAATCTACTGGTTGAGGTAGGTTCAGAAGACCAAGGCTAGGAATACGGTACAGCAACAATTAACTTGCTTTACTAAAACAAAACAACATAACATCCTATTCTACATCAGGTCCCACTTCATCTCAGTGTACTTCTTTCCTCCCTTCATCCCGTCCAACATCCCTATCCTGTTCCTGCCCTTTCCTCGCTTGCCCATCATTCTCCCCTCTATTACAGTCTTCAACATCCCAGTACTGCTCAATACGCCTTTCATCCATTTTTTCTGCCTCCATAGGATTTCTCTCAACAAACCCCTCTCCTCACCCACCCTCTCCAGTACTTCCTCATTTGTTTTCCTTCTTTCGGTCCATTTCACCATCTCCATTCTTCTCCACATCCACATTATAGTTCTTTACACCCAGACTTAGTTCATTACAATAAGTATTAACGTACAGGTTAGGGACTTCGCGAGGATGTGTATACATGTGTGTATGTATGTATGTATATGTATGTGTGTATATATACATATATATATGTACATATTTTTTTTTCCTACAGGTTCCCCCCACCTTTCCTCACCTAACTCCCAACCCCCTCAACCCTTACCCTTCCCTCATGGTGCTACACCCCCTGCCACACACCTTTTTGGTGGCTCGCAGGGTACTTATGTAGATGTAGATTACATCAAAAGTCTCCAAACTATGTCTATCCTCTTGCTTCAGCAACCACGTTTCCACGCCATACATAGCTACGCTCTATACTCTATATCAAAGTTTTTTCGAGTCTTTTCTTAACATCCCTACTCAACGTCCCCGTCATGAACTCCCTTCTCCTTGAGAAAGCCTCCTTGCCTAGCCATGCAATTCTTCTCCTTACGTCTCCAATACTACTTTGAACATAAACTAAAACTCTTCCGAGATATGTACCCTGTTCTACTTACTCTAGTTTTTCCGCTTCTATTTTAATGTTTAGCTTAGCCTAATGAAATGAAATACTTAACTTTGTAATTCCACAAAATTTAAATTGTGTGGAATTACGAAGTTATGTGTCTCATTTCATTACGTCATGCAATTTCCATTAAGTTACGCCTGAGACAACAAATTTTAGCTTAGCCTTTTTCTTTCTGGAAAATCTCATAACCTTTGTTTTATTAATATTGATTCTCATCCCATATTTATCGCACTGAACCTCCAATTCACTCAGCAATGCTTTCAACCCGTTGGCTGACTGAGCAACCATTTGCTTGCTCATGAAATGGAACATAACAGATTTTAATGCTTTAATGGAAGAGATTTGGAGTAAATTGAAAGAAAATTTTAACTACTACATGTTTATGCAAACAAATCAAATAACTATCAGATCCTTTTGTGGTAGTCCAAGAGTAGAGGATTGGACTACAAACTTGAGGGTATGGGTTCGATTCCTGGGGAAGGCTCTGGGAAGCCTCAGTTATACCCAAGCTGGGTGTTTTCTTGGATAGCGCCAGATCTTTTTGTGAAATCATTGCACAGGAAGAGGCACTAGTCCCCTCTTAAGATTTAAAGCCAAATATGAGATGGGCGTTTACCAATGACTGTTTTATTATTAATTTTTATAAATAATTATGGTATTTCATTGAATACTCACCATTGTGCTGAAGTGGTCTCATACAAGTAGGACTTGATCACAAAGAGAATGGAGTATAGTTGATTCCTGTTGAATATGAATATGAGAAAAAGATTTAGTGATCAATTATCATAAAAATTAATCAGATATGTACCAGGTTAGGTACTTAAATGCGGACAAATTTTAATTTGGATTTCTTGCCATATCATAGTTACACTGTAGGTCACGATTAGAGTTCTTGAAAGCTATAGGAATCTAGTAAACAGTCATAGCCTCAAAATGACCGAGATGTTACTTACAAGTGCGGAGTACAATCGAAGGCCTGCTATTATCGGCAGTGTTCGGGCTGGGCATTCGCTCAGTGATATAGTTCGTTTTTTGGATACCCCAGATCAACTGTTTACGATATTGTGGCTATGTAAAATTATTCGGAGATATACTGGAAGGGTTTTGCTAACCCAGCGAAGAAACATCAGTCAAGGAAACACGTGTTCGTCTGGATTTAAGTGCTGCACCCTGTATATTTATAGGCATATTTGTTGAACGAAATTCCACCATACTGCAAACAAGCATTCATTCACAAGGCAATAGATATAAGGAAAAGGGATAGGAACACAGGAGAGGTGGGGAAGGTGGAATCAAGATCACCAACGTTCCTTGACTGGGATTTAAACACCAGATCTTCCACTTGCCGGGCGGATGCTCTAACCATTGAGCTATTTAAGAAATTCAATTCTTGCTGAGATTTAGCTAGTATTATACTACCAAGTGCCCCAGTTTTTTGAATATGTATATGTATCCATATATCTTTGAAATGAACACTCTCCGGTGACGCACCAACACACAGATACAACATATCCAACGCACAAAAAAATAAAGCATGCTCACAGTATGTATTTAAGGTTTCGACAGCCCGGCCATCATCATCATATATATATATTTTTTATTAGGCAATCTACTGGTTAAGGTTGGTTTTTGGATGGACACAACTATCAAAAAAACATTTTGTAACTCCAAACAAAACCCAATCCAGCAACCTACTCTACATCAGGTCCCTCTTCATCTCTAAGTGTACTTCCTATCTCCCTTCATGTCGTCCAACATCCCTATCCTGTTCCTGCCCTTACCTCGCTTGCCCAACATTCTCCCCTCTATTACCCTCTTCAACATTCCACTACCGATCAATATGCCTTTCATCCATTTTTCCTGCCTCCATAGGATTTCTCTCAACAAACCCCTCTCCTCACCCACCATCTCCAGTACTTCCTCATTTGTTTTCCTTTTGGTCAATTTCACCTTCTCCATTCTTCTCCATACCCACATTTCAAAAGTCCCCGTCATCAACTCCATACTCCTTGAGAATGCCTCCTTGCCTAGTGCAATTCTTCTGCTTACGTCCGTACTACTTTGACACCGTGTTGGTCCAAAACACTTCCGAGATATGTAAACTGTTCTACCTGCTCTATTTTTTCCCCGCCTATTTTAATATTTTGCTTAGCTGTTTTCTTTTCTGGAAAATTGCATAACCTTTGTTTTATTAATATTGATTCTCATTCCATATTTATCGCACTGAACCTCCAATTCATTCAGCAATTCTTGCAACCCCTTGGCTGACTGAGCAAATAATGCTTGGTCATCATATATATATATATATATATATATATATATATATATATATATATATATATATATATATATATATATATATATATATATATATACACACACACACACGAGGGTCATCCGGAAAGTAGTACCCGTTCGTGAAATAAAGACACAAAAGTAAATATTAACAAACATAAAAAATTTTATTTGAAAGAGGATACTTTAAACTACTTCTCAACATAATCTCCAAGCAAATTAAGGCATTTGTCATAACGTGTGACAAGTTTCTGTATTCCTGCTGCATAGTCCTTCGCCGCCAGCTCATTGAGATACAGGGTCACTCCTTCTTTAAGTTCTTCATCGCTGTCAAATCTTTTTCCTGCCAAAAAGTCTATAAGCTTTGTAAAGAGATGAAAATCTGAAGGGGCCAAGTCCGGGCTATACGGTGGATGGTCGAAAGTTTCCCATTTGAATTGCTGCAAAAGTTTTTGTGTTATCCCAGCTGCATGAGGCCTGGCATTGTCATGAACGAGAATGACACCAGTAGACAATAGACCTCGCCGCCGATTTTGTATTGCCCGCCGTAATTTCTTTAATGTTTCACAATACGCATTGGCATTAATAGTGTCTCCACGGGCCATAAAATCAATAAGCAATACACCTCGCCGATCCCAGAAAATGGTTGCCATGAGTTTCCTGGTGGACAGAACTGTCTTGAATTTTTTTGGTTTGTTTGGTGAATGAGCATGATGCCACTCCATTGACTGTCGTTTACTCTCAGGTGATGCATAACAAACCCGTTTCGTCACCAGTAATTATGCGAGTCAAGAAAGAGTCTCCTTCATCAGAATAACGTCCCAAAAACGTCAGTGCTGCAGCCATACGCTTGGTTTTGTGCTCATCTGTAAGCATGCGAGGGACCCATCTTGCACAAATTTTTGCATAATGCAGATGGTGTTTAACAATTTCATGAACAATTGTTCGAGAAACATTGGGAAAATGCTCACAGATGTCATCAATTGTGACGCGCCGATCGTTCCTCACGAATTCGTCAACTGAGCTCACCAGTTGGTCTGTAATGACAGACGGCCTCCCCGAACGCTCATCGTCGTGTGTGTTCCCCCTCCCCATGTTGAAGTTGCGACACCACCGCCGAACAGACGACTCGTCCATTACATTGTCTCCATACACCTCCTTTAATTGGCGATGAATATCACATGGGCGAACGTTTCTTGCATTGAGGAATTTAATCACTGCCCTCACTTCACAACTGGCGAGCCACCAAAAAGGTGTGTGGCAGGGGGTGTAGCACCATGAGGGAGGGGTAAGGGTTGAGGGGGTTGGGAGTTAGGTGAGGAAAGGTGGGCGATGAATAATTGGCGATGAATATCACATGGGCGAACGTTTCTTGCATTGAGGAATTTAATCACTGCCCTCACTTCACAACTGGCGAGCCACCAAAAAGGTGTGTGGCAGGGGGTGTAGCACCATGAGGGAGGGGTAAGGGTTGAGGGGGTTGGGAGTTAGGTGAGGAAAGGTGGGCGATGAATAATTGGCGATGAATATCACATGAGCGAACGTTTCTTGCATTGAGGAATTTAATCACTGCCCTCACTTCACAACTGGCGGCGTTCTCAATTTTTTTAAACATTGTAAACAATCACAGAAACAACACAGGCAATGCTAGCGTCACGCAACTTGGCTCAGAGAAGGCAGACAAGCCACTGAAGCTATCTGACCTCGTCCAGCGACTACTCGCGTCGTCAGCACTTCATGCGGCACGAACGGGTGCTACTTTCCGGATGACCCTCGTGTATATATATATATATATATATATATATATATATATATATATATATATATATACATATATATATATATATGGGTCGCGGTGGTCTAGCGGGTAGAGCATTGGACTGCTGACCAGAGGGTCCCGGGTTCGATTCCCGGGCAAGGCACTGTGGGCACCTGCAGCTCCACCCAAGCTAGTTGATTTTTCGGGTACCAGGTCTTACTGGGAAACCATAACCGGCACAAGGAAAGGAACTGGCCCCCCTACCCTGATGTGTGAATATTCGCACGCCGTCGGGCTTGGTACATGGGTGAGCTCTACCATCACCTACTAAACTGACCTTCGGGTTGATTACTGTGTTTATGGTTTTTTTATATATATATTTATATATATTATAAATAAATAAATATATATATATATATATATATATATATATATATATATATATATATATATATATATATATATTTATATTTATATTTATATTTATATTTATATTTATATTTAAAACTGGTGGAAATATGAGATCGCTGCAAAGGTGTCTGACCTCAGTGGGGCGGCCATTAAGTGATGGTGTCACGTTAAAAACATTATTGAGGAAGGCAACGGGAAACCCCCTCTATTATTATTCCCAGGATTTTTATAATGGACAGTATTGAAAAATTGAGTTCTGGCAACTGTGTTGTGTCTGGCAGTAGGGGAGGCAAGGCTTCCACAGTCGTCATCCCACGAAACCCTTGCAAAGGAATACTGACAGCAGCAGGACAGAAGACGCAGAAGAAGACGAAAGTAGTTAGAATAGGAACATGGAATATCAGGACAATGTTGAGGACAGGCAAATTAGGGAATATTAAGCGAGAGATGGAAAGAGGTAATATAGATGTTTTAGGTCTCTTCGAGGTGAGATGGAAGGATAGCGGGGATTACTGGAGTGATAATTATAGAATAATATACAGTGGCGGGAACGATAGCCAACGAGGGGTTGCCATAAAGGAAGAAGCGTAGTCAACATAGAGCAAGCAACTGATAGAATTTTCCTCGTAGAGATTAAAGCAGAGCCGACAAACTTTGTCATTGTTCAGGTATACATGCCACCGAGCAACCACAAGGAGGAAGAGGTCGATAAGATATACGATGAGTTAGAGGAGATAATCGCATGTGTTCCTGCAGGGAAATATTTGATAGTGATGGGGGATTTGAATGCGACGGTAGGCAAAGTAAGAGATGGTGATGAGGTGGGGGACTTTGGGTTAGACACGTGGAATTACCATGGGGAGAAATCAATTGCATTTTTTAGGAGACAGGGGTTAGACATCACCAACACATGGTTTAGACACCACAAAAGGCATAGGTATACATGGAAAATGCCAGGTGACTCAGAAAGGTATCAGTTAGATTATATTTTGTTCAAAGATCAGTTCCACTCTTTCCCGGGAGCAAATGCAGACTCTGATCACCATACTTGATCATGAGTTGGACATTATACAATAGTAACAATATAATATAAATGTTTAACATTGATTTCCAAACTATGATATTGATGTATTATGAAGCTGCATTAATTTTCTCGAGGTGAATTCTTCAATAAATGAGAAAAGACAAGAAAGTGGTCTACCTTTCCTTCAAAGTCAGCCGTTTCAGTTGTTCCTTCATCATCCGTTGTTTCATAGGTATTCTCAAGTTTGTGTGATTGGTTGTTCTGAAAATGAAAAGAGTCGAGAGATGAATTATCGAACACCGCAAGGAAATGTAAAAATAGTAAGTATGTTCAAATGACGTTTCTCTTTGTCCTCACTTTTCAGCAGACTGGGAAAAATAGTGTTTCATTTGTTTTAGTAACTTAGCACAAATGGTGGCAAAGCACATAAACAATTGAAGGCTTGTTTATATTGTTATACCAATGTCAACTCTTTGGGAAAAGCATATAATCTTTCCAACTGTCACGAAAATGTGTACCACAGTAATATAATTTTGCGGCTCTTGCCATTTAAAATTTTTTAAAAGATAATTACTGTTTTGAAGTAAAGTGCACGATTTATTTACCAAATACCACTCATAAATTGAGAAAAATGAACTTGTACTTAATGTAGCTAATGGAAATCCATCTCCAAATTTTGATCACAAGGGTAGACTGAAAACAAATGCACAAAAGCTTGTATTCCAAAAACAAAATGACGTTCAGGAGCACTCTTGGTAGCTCGTGGAAGTAACATTCCCCATAAACACGCATGCGCAGACGGTCATGCTTGTTGAGTGGGAATCTTACTTCCACACGCCACCGGGAGTGCTACTGAAGGTCATTTTTTCGTGGCCTACAAGCATTTTTAAATTAGTTTTCAGCCAATCCTTGAATAAAAAACAGAGTTATGGAATTTTATGGGATTATGGGGAATTATGGGATTTCAATAGTTGCAAAGGCTATAAGCGGGGAAAAGATGGTGAAGTATGTACTCAGCTGGATTCTTATTTGGGATTGGGCACTCGGAAGTCAATATTTAGAACTTTAATTGCGCATATATGAATTCTATTGTTTATTGTAATTGTTGTTTCGCGCCTATAGGAGGCAGCAACTAAAAATGTTCTTTTTTCTCTTCGAATTTTAAGGATGTTCCGCGGAGAGAGAGAAAATGGCAAATATAAACACCGCCATTCGAAATAACGGAAAAAATACACGAAAAATAATTAGTTAAAAGTTTGCCAAAAAATTACCTACATAACGTAAAAATTCTATGAGAAAATTCAAATATTTTTCCATGAGCTCAATTTTCATTTTCAGAAGTCTGAAATTAAAAATCGGAATGTATTCGTGCAAAAAAAATGTACGTCCGTCCAAAAAGTTTTTACGATAGGAGACCCCATTTTGGGCCACCACCAACTAGGGGAGCTAAAGATTTGGCTAAAAAAGGGTATTCTTCTTAAAAAAATATTCACTATTACGTGTGCCCAAACCCAAATAAGAATCCAGCAGCCAAGAGTGTACAGATTTTACCATCTTATCCCCTGCTATATAGCCTTTCCGGTAAATGTAAACTCCGATAAGGAAAATACAGGGTTTGACTGTATATTTCAATTAATTTTCAATTACATTTCCGTCATAATATGTTCATTGACTTACCCCATTTCGGTAGTCTTCGATTCAATGACGTCCAGAATTTCAATCAGGCCATGAAATATCATATCCAGGTTTGGACTGCAAAAAGACACCATTTTATCATTTAGTGAAACATCTCAACGTCTTATCTTACGTATTCATAGTATTCAACACTGGTTATGCTTATTTAATTAAGTTTAATTAAGATTTCATTAGTACCTACCACACTGACTCTGTCATGCATTAAATGCGTACAATGGATTACATTAATAGGTAGGTTTATTAAGACTGAACTCGTAATTTAGGCCAAAGATTCATTACTCTAACATCTAGGATCAAATTATTGGTTTTGCTAGGAATTAACCACGATAACTTCAACGGTGAACACTTGAAAGTTTCAAAATTAATGTTTATATATACATACGAGTTGTTGTGTCCAAAAAGTAAGTTGAATTCTCAAATTTCGCGGGCACCGTACATTTGATTGTCGATTTTGTATTATGAATTGTTGCGTTGTCACACATGTCCCAAACATTTGTTTACAGTTTCAACAATGCCGCACAAGGGGGCCCATAAGGTCAGAACACATTTTATAGACTGAACTTCGGTGAGAAATTAATAGGATTTCATTATTTCACTTAATTTTAACATGAAGAATTCCCGGCATGATTTATAGTTTCATTCTGAAAGATTTCAATCCCCATATCCATGTTAGAACACCATAGATAATGTTAATGAAGTACGAGGTGTTTTAATAAATTAACGGGAATTTGATCATTTCGTGGGCTTGGAGAGTGCGATTGTCAAAATTTTATTTTTATGTTGGTGTACATGCCCCTGGGGTATGATAAAACTTTCAGCTGTTTTCATTGTGGACTTTGTCTGTGACAGCCACTAAGGTTAGACGTGTTTTATGAGCTCGGCGATTTCCGTTTGTCAAAAGACATGGATCAAAGAATTTTTATCAAATTTTGCGTAAAAAATGAAATCAAGTGTAAAACAGAGTGTGTGAAATGTTAAAAAAGGCCTAAAAAGTGAGTCTGCCATGAGTAAATCAAGAGTTTACGAGTGGTATAAGCATCGTTTCCAAGAAGGCCGTGAAGACCTTAAAGATGACGAACACCCTAGATGCCCCAGCACATCAACAATCGATGAAAACGTGGATTAAAAGTGAAGTAAGAAATGGTTATTAATGAACGATCGCCGAATCACAATTAGAGAGAGGTCGCTATTGATGATGTTGGCACATCGATTGGATCATTGGATCATGACATTTTTACCCAGTTTTTTGGGTATGAAACGCGTGGCAGCAAAATTCGTTCCAAAATGGCTTTTGCACCACCACGGTGATGAACCATCTCACACTTCATCGCTTGTTCGTGAATTTTTGGTCAAAAACAATACTGTAACGATGACCCCCAGCCTCCATATTCGCCAGATATGGAATCTCCGTGTGACTTGTTCCTATTTCCATAAAATTAAGAGAACCTAAGAAGGGCCGTCGTTTTACAGCCGTAGATGACATTAAAAGCGTGCATCACTGAAAGAACTAAAGGCTATATCTCAAAGATGGAGAGTTTGAGAAGTATTATTCGGGGATTGGAAGAAGCGCTGGCACACAAGTGCATAATCTCCAATGGGGACTACTTTCTAAAGGTGACAACATCAATGCATGAGAATAAATGTAAATATTATTGCCCGAAAAATTAAAATTCCTGTTAATTTTTTGAACACACTTCGTATTTCTAAAATTCTCATTGAGCAATAATGTTGCTATTATTTTGAGAATGCTGAAAATTACATCAATGTAAACATGACAGTCTTGATGAAGGAATGAATATTCCTACTATTCTCATCAAGCATAAAAATAATGGGACGTGACTTTTTCTGATGAAGTTTGCCATTAAACTTATGCAAATGTTGGACGTGTTTGGGTGTGCTCGGCAATTTTCTGCTTTAAAAAAACAACGATAAAAAAATTTGGTGTAAAAAATGGAATTAAGTGCTCCGAAACACTTGAAGTGTTGACAGTGGCATAATTGTGAGTCAGTTCTGAATAAAAAATATGTCAATAAGTGGTGAAAGCTCTTCCAAGATGGCCGAGAAGATCCCAAAGGAGAACAACGCCCCAGCACGTCAAACAACAGATGAAAACGTTAAAGCAGTGGAGAAAATTGTTTTGAAAATTTTCATACCACTATTAGGGAAGTTGTTGAGGATTTTGGCATAACATTCGGCTCGTGCCATGCAATTGTTTTTGGATGTTTCGTGCATGAGACGTGGATCAGCAAAGTTCATTCTGAAACTGCTTAACTTTGAACAGATGCATAAGCATGGCTCAGGAGCTTTTTAATGACATTAATTACAGGATTAATTAACCCTCGGATTAAGGTAACCCTGAAAGGAACCCATTTTTCGTACATTGGAGAGACCTATAATGGCAAAGTCGCCGGAAAAATTTTGTTGAGGCCCAAGGACAGTACTTTGAAGAATTTTAAGTGTTTGTCCAAACATTTTCAATAAATTACTCTTAAAAAATAATTGAAATACTTTTTTAACGCACGATGTAAGAACCCTTAAAAGAATCAAATAATGTTATTCGGCTTTCTTCCCTTAAATAACCTTTAAAGGACGATGAATCCTTGTGGGAGTCACTATTACACTCTACTGTAAATCGATGGGTGGTAACATTTCGTGGTTGCGAGCCTGGAAAAGCCATAATTGTGGATTAAACACTTTCAGCGGACGTCCGATCACTGATCAACAAACGATACGACTCGCTCAAACTCGATTCAAAGATTGGATTCAATTCATGACCAGCGAATCACTCATCAAAAGCGTATACAGGGTTCGTCCGGAAAATAAGTGTACTGAGCTCAGGAAAAAAAAATTATTACACTTTTACATATCTTAAGCTAATATTCCTCAAAATAGGACCCTTGTGAGTCGATACACTTGTTCCAGCGGCGTTCCAATTCCTGGAACGCTCCCGCGAAGGCATCATCGGGAACCTCTCGAAGACACGTCGTCACGGCCTCTTTGACGGCGTCCGAAGTCCCGTATCGCGTTCCTTTCAAACTCCTCTTTATCTTCGGGAACAGAAACGTTCTCTTAAAAATGTGGATCGTTTTTGCAGTGATCCGCAAGTTGTGTCGCGATTTCCAAACGATTGAGTCTTTGATCATCACTGAGCACTTTCGGCACCAACTTTGCACAAATTTTTCTCATCTGTAATTGGTCCCTAATAATCTCGTGCAGTATTGTTTTGGCACATTACACTGCTCTGCTATCATCCGAACACTAAGACGACGATCAGAGTTCAGTACATCGCGAACTTTTCGCACATTTTCGTCGGTGAGTGTCGTTGATGGGCGTCCAGGCCGTGGTTCGTCGTCGACCTCTTCTCTGCCCTCCACGAACATCTTGTGCCACCGAAAGATCATGTTTCTGGACATGGCTGAATCCACGTAAGCCTGGTTAATCATACCGACAGTTTCGGTAGACGATTTCCCAAGCTTTACCGCAAATTTGATGGAATAACGCTGCTCCAAAAACTTCGGCATCGCGTTCCGTGACGTGGGTCGAGCGTGGAGGTTCGCGTTAACAGAGCTCCTCACTACACCACAGCTCAGAGCCGACTGCCTTTTTCAGCGTCGCTTGCCAACGTACCCCCCTCCAATCGCAGCCCGTCAGAGCGGTGCTGGAGCGGTGCGCCTGGAGCGGAGGGAAAAATCAGTGCACTTATTTTCCGGACGAACCCTGTATAATCCTGATTTGCTGAAATGGATCATAACTGGTGAGGAATCATGGGTATGTGGTTACGACGTTGAAACCAAAGCCCAATCATCCGAATTGAATATTATTGAATTAGTATTAAAAGCTTTTTCCACGGGTGATAAGCACAATTGAAAAACCTTTGCACGGTACACTTGTGTCTGAGGGAGGTATTAGTTCTATGGAACATAGAGGACTCACCTACAGCATTGTGACAGGAGTCTTTCTTGCTTCAAAAGGTCCTGGAGCACAGGGATTATTTTCAGAAGAGTGGCTTTCCTGAAATGAAAGAGATAGACAACGTTTGATATATTCAGTGCTGTGAAACTCTTAAATTATATCGCAAGTTCATGGTTTGAATGAAAAGTACCGAGAAAGGTTTCCAAAAAAAATAGATTTATTTTTCTAGACATTACTACGCACAATGCCTCTCAAAATTCTTCCAAGCACAATGGTAGGCTGAAAACGAATGCACACATGCATGCAGATAACAAACAGAAACAATCGGTACTTTAAAGCGCAATTCTTAGGTTTCTAAATCATATATTTATTATTTTTCAACAGTGTCGCCGTTAAGGCTAACACATTACTACCAACGTGTAAAACGTTTTGTCATTCCGTCACTAAAAACTATTTTGACTTTTCTCGAATCCATGGCGTATTAACATCTGCCTTCACCTCATTATCGTCCGAGGTGTAATGATTACCTTTTGAGGTGTCTCTCTTGAGTTAAGAGGAAAACAATAAAAATCGCAAAAGGCGCAAGATCGGAGGAATAAGGAGGGTGTGAAATAAATTCAAATTTAAGGTTTCGCATAGCCTCTCCAGTTGCGCGCGAGGTGTGTGGACGAGCGTTGTCATGATGCAAGAATATAAATGGTACCAGGCTGCCTTTTTAACACGAAAAACTCAACCAACATGGTTTGCGGTGTTGTCATGATGCAAGATTATAAATGGTACCAGGCTGCCTTTTTAACACGACAAACCCAACCAATATGGTTTGCGGTGTTGTCATGATGCAAGAATATAAATGGTACCAGGCTGCCTTTTTAACACGACAAACTCAACCAATATGGTTTGCGGTGTTGTCATGATGCAAGAATATAAATGGTACCAGGCTGCCTTTTTAACACGACAAACTCAACCAATATGGTTTGCGGTGTTGTCATGATGCAAGATTATAAATGGTACCAGGCTGCCTTTTTAACACGACAAACCCAACCAATATGGTTTGCGGTGTTGTCATGATGCAAGAATATAAATGGTACCAGGCTGCCTTTTTAACACGACAAACTCAACCAATATGGTTTGCGGTGTTGTCATGATGCAAGAATATAAATGGTACCAGGCTGCCTTTTTAACACGACAAACTCAACCAATATGGTTTGCGGTGTTGTCATGATGCAAGATTATAAATGGTACCAGGCTGCCTTTTTAACACGACAAACCCAACCAATATGGTTTGCGGTGTTGTCATGATGCAAGAATATAAATGGTACCAGGCTGCCTTTTTAACACGACAAACTCAACCAATATGGTTTGCGGTGTTGTCATGATGCAAGAATATAAATGGTACCAGGCTGCCTTTTTAACACGACAAACTCAACCAACATGGTTTGCGGTGTTGTCATGATGCAAAATTATAAATGGTACCAGGCTGCCTTTTTAACACGACAAACCCAACCAATATGGTTTGCGGTGTTGTCATGATGCAAGAATATAAATGGTACCAGGCTGCCTTTTTAACACGGCAAACTCAACCAATATGGTTTGCGGTGTTGTCATGATGCAAGAATATAAATGGTACCAGGCTGCCTTTTTAACACGACAAACCCAACCAATATGGTTTGCGGTGCGCTTTTAAGTTAGTCGGCGGTCATTTAGAATCAAATCTTCGAAGAGTTTGCGATGTTTAATCGTCTCTGGCAGTGCTCGGATGTCCGCTGCGTGTTTAAACAACAATTATGGATTTTCCCAGGCTTGAATCCATTTTAACACCAATCGATTTACAGCAGACCTATCAACAGTATCGTCACCTTAAACAGCCTTTAATCGACGATAAATCTCAGTACGAGTCACTCTTTGAGCAGCTAAAAAATTCGATAGCAGCACACTGTTTAACTCACGTTGAGATAGCTTTAGAACACGTCTCTGTACTACCGCTTTTCAAAATTACACTGGATGTACGTAACGACCTCAAACCTGAATATGCGTGTTGAAGGGAAATGTTTCTTCCATATGCCACCGCGATTGCTTCTGAAGTTCATTTGGTTTGAAAAAAAACTCTTTTGACTTTTCTCGAATCCATGACTTTATGACAGCTGCCTTCACCTAATCATTATCGTCCATTGAGGTGTAATGATTGCCCTTTGAGGTGTCTCTTCGAGTTTTGAGGAAAAAAATGAAAATCGAAAAATGCGCAAGCTCGGGGGAATGATGAGGGTGTTGGAATCGGTTCAAATCTCAGGTTTTTTTTACAGGGCTCTCCAGTTGTGTGTAGACGAGCGTTGTAGTCATGTTGCAAGATTATTACACAGGCCAACAGTGGTTTTGGTGCCGGAGCTTTTAATGTTGATTTAAAGAACAATTGGGGTGCTGAATCCAATTATGACACTAGTTTTTTCCTATCAGCTACAGTTTTCAAGATATAGATATGTTGTTACTTACGTAAAAAAATCTTCTACATGATGATATGGGAATATTATATTAATAACACAGACCAACAGTGGTTTTGGTGCCGGAGCTTATATTGTCGATTTAAGGAACACTTGGGGTGCTGAATCCAATTATGACACTAGTTTTTTCCTATCAGCTATAGTTTTCAAGATATAGATATGTTGTTACTTACGTACAAAAATCTTCTACATGATGATATGGGAATATTATATTAATAACACAGGCCAACAGTGGTTTTGGTGCCGGAGCTTTTAATGTTGATTTAAAGAACAATTGGGGTGCTGAATCCAATTATGACACTAGTTTTGTCCTATCAGCTATAGTTTTCAAGATATAGATATGTTGTTACTTACGTACAAAAATCTTCTGCATGATGATATGGGAATATTATATTAATAACTCAGGCCAACAGTGGTTTTGGTGCCGGAGGTTTTAATGCAGATTTAAAGAACAATTTGGGTGCTGAATCCAATTATGACACTAGTTTTTTCCTATCAGCTATAGTTTTCAAGATAAAGATATGTTGTTACTTACGTAAAACAATCTTCTACATGATGATATGCGAATATTATATTAATAATTATTGGCGCCAGGCTGCCTTTTAAACGCGACCAATTCGACCAATATGGTTTGCTATACGCTTTTGAGTTTTGAGAAATCTTTGACGAGTTTCCTATGCTTAATCGTCTATGGATGTAATCGAACGTCCGCTGCATGTTTAATCAACAATTATGGTTTTTCCAGGCTCGCAAACCACGAAATTTTACCACCCATCGATTTAAAGTGGACCTAACAACGGCATCGTCACCATAAACAGCCTTATAAACGACGATGAATCTCAAAGTTGGAGTCACTTATTCAGCAGTTGAAAATTCGATAACAGCACGCTGTTTAACTCGCGTTGCCATAGTACTAAAACACGTCTCAATACTTCCGCTTCTCAAAATACACCGGACGAATGTAACAACCTCAAATCTGCGCATGCGTGTTGAGGGGGAATGCTCCTTCCACATACCAAAATTAGTGCCCCTGAAGGTCATTCTCGTTGTGGTCTAAAAGCAAGTGTGCTTAAGCTTTCAGCCTCCCCTCGTACTTATATTCATTGCCGTACTCACCCTGAATGATAGTTGCGATCGATTTCTATGAAGGGCAAGGTAAGGTCCAGTAAACTCCCTGTCAATGGATCCGCCCTCTTGACCTCTGGTTGACCACTTACTGAGCTCCTAGCTTCCTTGATAATGACCTCCTTCAGTTCAATTGCATGGACATCGGGCGATATTGCATTGCTGTCCCTGAAAAATGATCAGATCAGTACATTCATCAATATCATTATTATATTATAAGGTAATCTACCGGTTAAGGTAGGTTTTTGGATGGACACAAATATCAAATATGCATTTTGTAACTACAAACAAAACCCAATCCAGCAAACTAATCTACTTCAGGTCCCTCTTCATCTCGGTGTACTTCTTTCCTCCCTTAATCCCATCCAACATCCCTATCCTGTTCCTGCCTTTACCTCGCTTGCCCAATATTCTCCCCTCTATTACCCTCTTCAACATTCCACTTCCACTCAATACGCCTTTCATCCATTGTTCCTGCCTCCATAGGATTTCTCTCAACAAACCCCTCTCCTCACCCACCATCTCTAGTACTTCCTCATTTGTTTTCCTTCTTTCGGTCCATTTCACCTTCTCCATTCTTCTCCACACCCAAATTTCAAAATCCTCCAATCTACGTCTATCCTTTTCCTTCAGCGACCACGTTTCCGCGCCGTACATAGCTACGCTCCATATCAGAGTTTTAACGAGTCTTGTCTTAACATCCCTACTCAACGTCCCCGTCATCAACTCCCTCCTCCTTGAGAAAGCCTCCTTGCCTAGCGCAATTCTTCTCCTTACGTCCCTACCACTTTGACCGTATTGGTCCAAAACACTTCTGAGATACGAATAGACTGTTATACCTGCTCTATTTTTTCCCCTCCCATGTTAATGTTTAGCTTAGCTCTTTTCTAATGCGCCTTTTCTTGATGGCACGAACTGGGAAGCAGAAATAGATGCATGCATGTAATATATGTATGAATTTATGTGTGGCAGGGGGTGTTTTGGTTGCTTAATTGTGTATTTATTGATGTAAATGGCTTTGAGCAGCCTACTCTACATCAGGTCCCTCTTCACCTCTGTGTATTTCTTTCCTCCCTTCATCCCTTCCAACATCCCTATCCTGTTCCTGCCCTTACCTCGCTTGCCCAACATTCTCCCCTCTATTACCCTCTTCAACATTCCACTACCGCTCAATACGCCTTTCATCCATTTTTCCTGCCTCCATAGGATTTCTCTCAACAAACCCCTCTCCTCCCCCACCATCTCTAGTACTTCCTCATTTGTTTTCCTTTCGGTCCATTTCCCTATCTCCATTCTTCTCCACACCCACATTTCAAAAGCCTCCAATCTACGTCTATCCTCCTGCTTCAGCGACCACGTTTCCGCGCCGAACGTTAGCCACGCTTCATATCAGAGTTTTTACGAGTCTTTTCTTAACCTCCCTACTCAACGTCCCCGTCATCAACTCTCTCCTCCTTGAGAAAGCCTCCTTGCATAGCCTTCTCAATTCTTCTCCTTACGTCCCTACTACTTTGACCGCATTGGTCCAAAACACTTCCGAGATATGTAAACTGCTCTACCTGCTCTATTTTTTCCCCTCCTATTTTAATGTTTAGCTTAGCCTTTTTCTTCCTGGAAAATCGCAAAATCTGTTTTTTATTAATATTAATTCTCATCCCATTTCTCCTCATGCGTCCAATTCACTCAGCAATGCTTGCAACCCCTTGGCTGACTGAGCAACTAGTGCTATAAAGGTATTATTTTTGTTAATATTATTATGATTTGCATTTATCGTGTTTTGCTTCGTTTTTCACAGTAAAACACATTCCCAAGATTCATAAGATTTCCTAATAATTAATCTTCGACTTCACAGTAATTTGTCAGTAAACAAAAGCTTTTGAGTAAACATTAGTTTAACGTAAAAGTACTTTTAATATTTAAAAAAACATGACTTGAATGAAGGGGACTCCACAAATTATGAACTTACGTTTCAAACAAGGTGTCCGTTACTGTTTTATGCAGTGACATCTGTGGGACCTGTGAAGGGACTTGTACTTCCAAGTCACCCATGCCAGATAGCAGCACTGTCTCAGCTGATACTAGTATTTCCGCGTCATCGTCCCTTGCTGCCAATGTTCCAATACCCTCCTCATGCACCTCCAGTTCGTTGTTTGGTAAGCCCCTCCCAGCTCTTCTTACACTCACATGCTTCGACAAATAAAATATACACACTGGCAGCGTTACTTATTAATAATGCCAATATAATTATTGTTAATCTTACAGGGTCTGTTCAACAGAAGATGACACTGTTTGAATAAATAGTTAATATCAATGGAAACCCTTAATAATTCTTAAATTTACTTAAAAAAACAGTGTAGGTTAAAAAACAAATGCACACACATTTGGAGACGACAAACCAAATCAACTTCAGAAGCAATCGTGGTGGCATGTCGAAGAAACATTCCCCCTCAACACACATGTGCCGGTTTAAGGTCGTTACAGTCATCCCGTGTATTTTCAGAAGCACAAGTATGGAGACGTGGCCTAGTGCTTTGTCATATGCGAGTTAAACGGCGTCCTGTTATCGAATTTTTACCTTCATCTCATCGCCCGAGGTGTAATGATTACCCTGTGAAGTGTCTCTTTGAATTGAGAGGAAATAAATGAAAATCACGAGGCGCAAGTGAAAAAATGAAGTATTAAAATAACAGATGAAGCATTAAACTAGATACTTTACAATATAAAATGATAATCACTTTTTATTTAACTGTTCTACGTTGATTACAAGCTACAAAATATAATTTCATCACCTACAATTCCATTTAAAAAGAACCACAGAAAAATTAAATAGATGATAGGAGTGATAAATGACAAAGAAAAACTTCCTTAGGCACCTGATGCCGTAGCGTCAAAACTAGTCACACCTGAAATAAAGTGGTGGATTGAAATAAAGTTTTTCTTTGCCATTTATTAAAATGAACTTCCACAAAGTTGAGGCTGAAACTATGGATTTAATTAGATGATAGGAGCACGCTATTCATAAAATAAATTGAAGTGGAAGGGGTTAAACAGCGTGCCATTGCCGAATTTTTGCCATCACATCATCGTCCGAGGTGTAATGATTACCATTTGAGGTACCCCTTGTGTTGAAAGGACTACATACAAAAATTGCAAGGCGCAAGAGGGAATAAGGAGGGTTTTGTTTGTTTTCGTCCGTGGTACGGCGTGGTACCCATCGTGTACATATTTCACGATATCCCGATTGTTCAATAATGAAGCCGACACACGTTCCACATTGGATTTTCCAATATGGCTAATGATAAGCTTTTTGAGTGATTCGCTCGTCATTTTGTACCAAATCTTTGCATCAAGTTTGGGATGTTTATCGTCTTTGGCAATGATCCTATGTCCGCTGCGAGTTTCATAAACAATTATGGCTTTTCCAGACTCGCAACCACGAAATTTTAATACCCATCGATTAACTGTAGACCTATCAACATAATCGTCACCATAAACAGTCTTTAAACGACGATTAATCTCAAAATTAGAGTCAATTATTAAGTAACGCTGTTTAACTCGCATTTAATATGGCAGTAGAACACGTCTCAATACTTCCGCTTCTCAAAACACACTGGAAGAATGTAACGACCTCACACCCGTTGCATGCGTGTTTATGGGGAATGTTACTTCCATAGGCCACCAGCAGCGTTTCTGAAGACCATTTTGTTTGTGTTCTACAAACATGTGTGCTTTAGTTTTCATCATAAACCCGTACATCCCTTGGTTGCCAATGCACAGCTTCCAACTCTGAAATTTTTGGGGTTTTAAAGGAACATGATGTGAAGAAATACCGTGCATACGCCACAGGCATTGTGCGACCAGATGAAGCCCAAAAATTTCAGAGTTATGAGGACTCCGCGATAGCTTAACAGGCTAAAGCAATCGGCCGGACATCGAGGGATCTGGGTTCGAATCCCGGTCAAGGCGAATGATTTTTTTTACACTCTGAAATTGTTGCATAAGAGTGAAATCGGTTCGCAGCTAACTAAAAGTGCCAATGAAATGTGTTTCATATGAGTATATTTTTTCCTGTGGTCAAACGGCCCTTACTTTATGAACATGCCTCGTACATGCATCACAGTACAGATACCATTAATTTCAACTTATTCAACAATCAGGACATGCCCTTGCTCAGCATAAACGCAAATGGTACAGGGTGAATATTAATAGGATAGAAATGTCAATAAATACCTGTGCCTGCTCAATTGACGATCGTCTGGCTATAATATTTCCCATCTTGCCCAAGGCGAGACTGCTCTAGCCACGGTTCAGTCTGTGGACAAAACACCAAGTCTAGTAAATATTGGTCTCTCTACAAAGCACAAATCTCCACTTGTTTTTAAAGAATATTTATCATTAAAGTTGATTGAATTTCCTTTCCCGGCCTCCCAACCATTAAATTTTCCATTCTCCGGGAGAATGGGAAAAGGGAACTCTGAGGAAAATGGTTTGACCCATTGAAGGTCAACTATATTATTAAGAAACCTTAATGTCATTAAAAATGTTCCAATTCTGAAGCGAAAATCCTTCAGACTTGTACTGACATGAAAGAAGAATGTTGGAAAACGCAATGTGAGTATATGGAAAGTTTACAGAGGAAGGGGGAAATTGGTGCGCTATACAGCAAGGTAAAGTTATTATCGGGAAGTAAGAAGGCAAGATCTGTGCTAACAGTTAAAGATAAGTGGGGTAAGATGATAGTTGAACCAGGAAAAAATCCAAGAGAGATGGAAGGAATATAAAGAGATACTGTATGATAGAGAACTTACGCCGACAAGGTTAGACATAGAAAAGGAACATGACGTAGAAGAAGATAATTTAGGTCCAGGCATACTCGACGATGAAATAGAAAGGGCATTAAAGGAGATGAAAGCAAATAAGACCGTGGGGGCAGACAAAATTCCTGTAGAACTTTTGGAAATGTTTAGAAAAATGCGGGAAGAAGGCCATAAATGGACTGATTCGTAGTATCTATGAGGAAGGAATCTGGCCGGAAGATTTTGTAAGATCAGTGTTAGTTCCTATTCCGAAAAAGGTAAAGGCTACATCATGTGAGGATTACAGAACAATAAGTTTGATATCCCACGCAGCTAAAGTTATTCTCAGGATCATCAACAAAAGGATAGAGAGTAAGGCAAATGATTACTTAGGGGATGATCAGTTTGGGTTCAGGAAGGGAAGAGGTACGCGTGATGCCATTGCAGTAATGAGATCACTAATCGAGAGGAATATAATATAAAATCAGGACGTATTTACCTGTTTCGTAGATTTCGAAAAAGCGTTTGATAGAGTGAATTGGGAAAAATTAATGCGTGCATTGCAGAAAAAAGGAATTGGTTGGAATCTGGATAGGAGGCTAATCCATACAAATGTCTTAAGCGTTTTGTGTCAAAATGATCAAATCAGTTGGAAGATAAAGAGAAGACGAATTGCATTATTAGGAAAAGAAGCTTTCGCACAAGGAGGGAGAGGCAATTAAGTTGACAGGGACGTGGAGTAAGGAAGTTAAGAAAATGTTCGTAAAAAGTTAGGTATGGAGTGTGGGTATGTATTGCTCAGAACGTGTTCATAGGAGAGGCAGGATAATAAGAAGCGTTGAAACTTACCAATTATGATCTCACATCCATTACTACACCACGAGAGGTAAAGCGATTCTAAATACTAGCAATTGTAGATTTTCGTCAACTTTTGACACATTTCAAACGACTGTATAACTATCTGCCTACTAAGTTAAAATTAGACTGTATCCAGAGTTTGAAGAATAGGGTATAGAAGGTGTGTTCAAAAATTAATAGGAATTTTTTCATTTCGCCGGCTAGGAGAGTCCGATTGTCAAAATATTTTTTTGTTATGTTGGCATACATGCCCCTGAAGTATGATAAAACTTTCAGCTGTTTTCACTGTGGACTTTGTCTGTGACAGCCACTAAGCTTAGACGTGTTTTATGAGCTCGGCCTTTTTCGTTTGTTAAAAGAAATGGATCAAAGGATTTGTATCACATTTTGCGTAAAAAATTTTATAATAATTTAAGTGTAACTAGGTGTGTGAAATGTTAACAAAGGCCGAAATGGTGAGTCTGCTATGAGTAAATCAAGAATTTACGAGTGGCATAAGCGTTTCCAAGAAGGCCGTGAAGACCTTGAAGATGAAGACGAACGCCCTGGACTCCCCAGCACATCAACAATCGATGAAAACGTGGAAAAAGTGAAAGAAAAGGTTATGAACGATCGCCGAATCACAATTAGAGAGAGGTCGCTATTGATCATGTTGGAATAAGGATTGGATCATGTCGTTACATTTTTCCTATTTTTTGGGTATGAATGGTGTGGATTCTAAATTCGTTCCAAAATGGCTTCTGCACCACGATAATGCACCAGCTCACACTTCATTGCTTGTTCGTTAATTTTTGGCCAAAAACAATACTGTAACGATGCCCCCCAGACTCCATATTTTCCAGATATGGCTCTGTGTCACTTTTTCCTATTTCCCAAAATTAAGAGAACCTTGAAGGGCCGTCGTTTTACAGCCGTAGATGACATAAAAGCGCATCGCTGAAAGATCGAAAGGCTACGAGGCGTATTCTTAAAGTAAGTACCTTTTGCTTATTATTAAATATTGGCGCTTCAAAACACAGTTTTGCGCCTGCAGCGCCATCTACTGATTCATTGAGAAGCTATAGCAGCATTTGTTTTGTTTCAGAAGTCGTTTGCTTGCTCGTGCATGCAAACAACAATGTCCGCGACAATCGTTGATCCCGCCAGCTGTGAAGTGCGTTCTGTCATACGATTCTTGTATGCAAAAGGATTGTCGGTTGCTGAAATTCATCGGGAATTATGCCTAGTTTATAAACCTACAGTTATGAGTGAAGGAAAGGTTAGACAATGGTGCTGTGATTTTAAAAATGGACGAACAAATGTCCATGACGAAGAGCGAAGTGGTAGGCCCAGTATTCTGACCGATGAAATTGTTTCGTAAGTGGAACAAAAACTGCGATGTGATCGTCGATTGACAATTAATGGCCTGGCTGAACAATTTCCTCAACTTGGACGCACTACTGTCTACAATATTGTCACGGAAAACCTCGGATACCACACATTGCGTGCAAGGTGGGTACCGAAAATGCTCACCGACCACCACAAAGAGCAAAGAATGTCCAGCGGACGAGAGTTTTTGGGTCGTTGGGAACTCTTTAAACCACCCACCGTACAGTCCTGACCTTACACCCAGCGACTACTTCCTCTTCTTGCACTTGAAACAGTGTTTCGGTGGACAACGTTTCGAAACCGAAGAGGAACTCAAGAATGGCGTTGTCGATTGGTTCAACCCTCAGGCGGCGAGTTTCTATGCAGAGGGGTTAAAGAAGCTGGTGCAGCGGTACGAAAAATGCTTATAAGCGAACGGCGATTATGTAGATAAGTGAAGTAGGTTTGTAGCTAACTAAAAGTGCCAATAAAATGTGTTCCATATGAGTATATTTTTTCCTGTGACCAAACGGGCCTTACTTTATGAACACTCCTCTTATCTCAAAGATCGAGTTTGAGAAGTGTTTCTTGGGGATTGGAAGAAGCGCTGGCACACAAGTGCATAATCTCCAATGGGGACTACTTTGAAAGGTGACGACATCAATGTATGAGAATAAATGAGTATTATTGTCCGAAAAATTAATTTTCTCGCAATTTTTTGAACACACCTCGTATATACCTGGTTACTTGCTCACGTAACTTTACTCATTTGAACAATTCTTTTGTGACAATCTTCTTTACAATTGGGAACTAATGTAAATAAATTAAGTAATATTTCCATTGACGACAGTTAATACGGTTGTACCATTTTCTTCAAAATGAATTAATTACTATTATTATAAGAAGCCTATCTAAGCAAAAGAGTATGACAAGGATGCAACCTCTCGCCAGCAATTTTCAACGTTTACCTGGAAGAGGCAATAAAAGAAACACAAGAATTGCAAATCAAAGGAGTGAGGGATGAACGGAGAAGAAATCAGCACGCTCCGGTTTGCAGATGACATCGCAGTAGTGGTGGTAACGCGAGAGGAACTGTAAGGAACTAACTCTAAGTGCTATGGACCAAGTAGGGCTGGGGGAAGATAATACGTACATCGAACAAGAAGAAATCCTTGTGTTCAGTGTCGTGAAGATGTTTCATTTGAGTGTTTACCAAAGCTTCACAGCAACAAAGCAGAATTTTTGCGTTGTTTAGTAACCGTGGATGAGACATGGGTCCATTACTTCACACCCCAGACGAAAGAACAATCAAAACAATGGATTGAAAAGGGAGAACAGGCTCCAAAGAAGTTTGAAGACCGTTTCATCTGCAGGCAAGGTCATTGCATCAGTCTTTTGGGATGCGCGTGGGATAGTTTTCATTGAGTATCTTGAGAAAGGAAAAAGTATCAATGGGAAGTATTATGCCAACTTATTTCAATGTTTGAGCGAAGAAATTGAGCAAAAGCGGCCGCATTTGGCTAAGAAGAAAGTGTTGTTTCATCATGACAATGCACCAGCTCACAAATCCGTTATCGCAACGGCCAAAAATTCATGAATTAAAAAGTTTGAATTGCTACCCTTTTCGCCAGATTTAGCCCCCTTTGGCATTATTTTCTGCTCGCAAACTTGAAGACATGGCTCGGTGGTCATAGAATTTCCAAGCGTGAGGAAGTGATGTGTGGGCAGTTAAGGGCTGTTTTGAGGATCAAGACAGTTCTTATTATAAAAAGGGTACTGAATTTATTGAACATCGCTGGGAAAAGTGTATTATAGAGCGGGAAGGTGATTATGTTGAAATATAAAAATATATATTTCCAAATTTTGGGTGTTATATTTGTTGGGTCGGGTACCTTAGGATTACCCTGGGATTACCCTAGTAGAAACCCTGATTACCGGCCCTGGTGGCGGCGGGGTAACGTCCTCGTCTGCCAACCGAGAGGACGCGGATTCAAATCCCGCCAAGGTGGTTCCACCTGGGGCTTGGATGCATACATTTGTCAAATTGTTATGTTCATGTCCAAAGTCCAACAAAAAGGCCGAAGTGCTGACTTCGGACTGATGTAAAATAAACAAATAAAACACCGGTATGCTCTAGTAGCGTTCATTGTTTTATGTTTCTAACCACAATTGCTTTCATTGTTAAAATGTCATTGTTAACTAGCATTTTGAAGATGCGTGTGTGTTTTAAGAAGCGTCTAACATCCTTCCTTTAACTCACGTACGCATTTCAATTTTAAGCAGCGCGCGCGGATCTTCTTTTGTTTGTTTGGAAAGACCTTGCACTTTGATTTACCTCGCAATCTTCAGATTGACGGCAGTCTAGATTTGGGAGCCGGAAACACACGATGAGGCGAAAATAGAAAGGACTAACTGTCTTCCCTCTCCTGCAGCCGCCTTCTGTTAGCGTAGAAGGCCGCGCAGGATGAAATTAGGTGTCTGTGTGAAGCGGAGGATTTCCTTGAGACCGGAGGAACATCTTTGGATGCAAGAACAGAGCAATCTCAGATTATTTGCTGAATGAACTGTGGTATGCGCAGGAAATGCAGTATGTATGGGTCATAATAAGCTTACATCTTTAAATATGAATGAAATATGAATCTTTAAATTGATTACATTATCTTAGTGTTTGCGTGTTTATGTATATATATATATATATATATATATATATATATATATATATATATACACATAAATTTGTATATATATATATATATATATATATATATATATATATATATATATATATATATATATATATATATATATATATATATATATATATGCGGGTCGCGGTGGTCTAGTGGGTAGAGCGTTGGACTACTGACCGGAGGGTCCCGGGTTCGATTCCCGGGCAAGGCACTTTGGGCACCTGCAGCTCCACCCAAGCTAGTTGATTTTTCGGGTACCAGATCTTTCTGGGAAACCATAACCGGCACAGGGAAAGGCACTGGCCCCCCTACCCTGATGTGTGAATATTCACACGCCGTCGGGCTTGGTACATGGGTGAGCTCTACCATCACCTACTAAACCGACCTTCGGGTTGACTGCATTTATGGTTTATATATATATATAGATGATGCGGAAGTAATAACGAGAGTAATATAACTTTTGGACGGCACAATAGAACACAGAATAAAACAGATAACACGTAAAAGGACACTAACACTGTAGAGTAAGCTTTTCGCCTACTCCGAGGCCTTCTTCAGGTCAGACTCTGAGTAGGCCGAAAGCTTAAATCATCTACAGTGTGAGTGTCCTTTTACGTGTCATCTGTTTTATTCTGTGTTCTATTGTGCCGTCCAAAAGTTATATATATGTATGTATATATATATATATATATATAATATATGAATATATATATAAAATATAAATATATGAGTAGGAGGGCCAGTGCCTTTCCCTGTGCCGGTTATGGTGTCCCAGGAAGATGGTACCCGAAAAATCACACATCAAAACACAAAATAAATATGATATGTATATAATGTAAATTGACTAGTCGACACCAACACCTAAACACATAAAAGAGGGACTTACTGGGTCTTGAATTTTCGGTGGTGCCTTTCTCAAGAGGAGTATATATATAAACCATACACACAGTAATCAACCCGAAGGTCGGTTTAGTAGGTAATGGTAGATCTCACCCATGTACCAAGCCCGACGGCGTGTGAATATTCACACATCAGGGTAGGGGGGCAGTTCCTTTCCCTGTGCCGGTTATGGTTACCCAGGAAGATCTGGTACCGGTACAATCAACTAGCTTGGGTAGAGCTGCAGGTGCCCAAAGTGCCTTGCCCAGGAATCGAACCCGGGACCCTCCGGTCAGTAGTCCAACGCTACCCACTAGACCACCGAGACCCGCATATATATATATATATATATATATATATATATATATATATGCGGGTCTCGGTGGTCGCATATATATATATATATATATATATATATATATATATATATATATATATATATATATATATATATATATATGTATGTATGTATGTATGAAAGAACTTAGGCCGACAAGGTTAGACATAGAAAAGGAACATGACGTAAAAGAAGATAGCTTAGGTCCAGGCATACTCGACGATGAAATAGAAGGGCATTAAAGGAGATCAAAGCAAATAAGGCTGTGGGGGTGGACAATATTCCTGTAGAAATGTTGAAATGGTTAGGGAAAGGTGGGAAGAAGGCCATGTATGGACTGATTCGTAGTATCTATGAGGAAGAAATCTGGCCGGAAGATTTTGTGAGATCGGTGTTAGTTCCTATTCCAAAAAAGGCAAAGGCTTGGTCATGTGAGGATTACAGAACAATAAGTTTGATATCCCACGCAGCTAAAGTTATTCTCAGGATCATCAACAAAAGGATAGAGAGTAAGGCAAATGATTACTTAGGGGATGATCAGTTTGGGTTCAGGAAAGGAAGAGGTACGCGTGATGCCATTGCAGTAATGAGATCACTAATCGAGAGACGAATATAGAATACAATCAGGGCGTATTTGCCTGTTTTGTAGGTTTCGAAAAAGCGTTCGATAGAGTGAATTGGGAAAAATTAATGCGTGTATTGCAGAAAATAGGAATGGATTGGAAGGACAGGAGACTGATCCGCAACCTGTACATGTCTCAGACTGCTCAGGTGCGAGTGGGGAACGGAGGGTCCGGATGGGCAGTGTTAGGAAGAGGTGCAAGGCAGGGTTGCCCATTGTCACCGGTACTGTTCAACGTATATGTAGAGGAAATGATTAAAGAGGCATGGGAAGAACTGGAGGTAGGAATGAAAGTCGGCGGGGAATTCGTAAAATCGGTTAGGTTTGCTGATGACCAAGCATTAGTTGCTCAGTCAGCCAAGGGGTTGCAAGCATTGTTGAGTGAATTGGAGGTGCAGTGCGATAAATATGGGATGAGAATCAATATTAATAAAACAAAGGTTATGCGATTTTCCAGAAAGAAAAAGGTTAAGCTAAATATCAAAATAGGCGGGAAAAAAATAGAGCAAGTAGAACAGTTCACATATCTCGGAAGTGTTTTGGACCAACACGGTCAAAGTGGTAGGGACGTAAGGAGAATAATTGCGCTAGGCAAGGAGGCTTTCTCAAGGAGGAGGGAGTTGATGACGGGGACGTTGAGTAGGGATGTTAAGACAAGACTCGTAAAAACTCTGATATGGAGCGTAGCTATGTACGGCGCGGAAACGTGGTCGCTGAAGCAGGAGGATAGACATAGATTGGAGGCTTTTGAAATGTGTATGTGGAGAAGAATGGAGAAGGTGAAATGGACCGAAAGGAAAACAAATGAGGAAGTACTGGAAATGGTGGGTGAGGAGAGGGGTTTGTTGAGAGAAATCCTATGGAGGCAGGAAAAATGGATGAAAGGCGTAGTGGAATGTTGAAGAAGGTAATAGAGGGGAGAATCTTGGGCCAGCGAGGAAAGGGTAGGAACAGGATAGAGATGTTGGACGGGATGAAGGGAGGAAAGAAGTACACAGAGATGAAGAGGGACCTGATATAGATTAGTTTGCTAGGTGGGGAGTCACAAAATGTTTATTTGATAGTTGTGTCCATCCAAAAACCTACCTTAACCAGTAGATTACCTAATAAATAAATATATATGATATCGTCGAAGTAACACGGAAGTGTTAAAAAAAACTTTCACAGCAACAAACAATTTGAGAACACATAAAAGAAACGCGTTTTTTCTTGATAATGTCGACGGAATGGAGCTCCCACTTCATCAGAAGATTAGCTAGGACACAACAGTCATTCCTGGAAATCAATCAAGAAATAACGTGTTAGTGTTCCTTTTATGTGTTCTTGTCTTGTTCGTTGCTGTCAAAGTTTATTTACATATTTAAATATATAACACTTGAATGCACCACACCCCCTAGCCACAGGCCCCTACTTCCATTATTGGCTGTCTTCCCGCGATAAGTGACAAACGTGCACTGTGTCGCAACTGGAAGAAACTTACGTAAACCGGTCAGTCAAGCAGCCGCGGCATCCGTTGCATCTCACCGAGGCGGTTGGTCCCAGGTTGCCATGGTTACTGGATCGGGTTGAGGACACTGCACCCGGCGATCTTCCATCGCCGTGTCGTTTATATCCAGTGATTGAATGGCGAACTTAGAAGGGGGACGTCGCTCGTAAGGAGTGGGGGCTTGCTTACATTGTTCCGTGCGTGGCAGAGAACGGAAGACGTCCGGTCGCGGACGGAATGAAACAGTTGAAGCGGGAGAGGCGTCAATTAAACGTCGCTTCCCGGCTCGACTCCGCCGGAGCACTGGCTTCTCCTCGTCCGACACATTCCAGCGCTCTCCTACTCACCCACCCTCTCCTTTCCCCTCTCTTTCCTTTTCCTCCGCCCAAGGTCGACCTTCCCCTCTCTCCTCCTTCGCCCAAACTCCCCCCCCCACATCGGTTATCGTCTTGGGAGTACGGCTCGCTTCTTACTCCAACGGGCGATGACGTCAGCTGAAGGTATTCCTCCTTCGCGAGGACGATCAACCGTTCATCGTATTTCATTCGTGAATATCATTACAAATACAAAATATAGATATAAATACATATATACATACACACACATTCAAAGACGAAATCCCGCCATACGGCGAACAAATATTACTTCAGACATAGAAATAGATATAAGGAAAGGGGATAGGAAAACACAGGAAATGTGGGGGAAGGCGGATTTATATATATTATATACGTTTGTGATTGGCTCAAATCCGCTTTCCCCACATTTCCTGGGTTTTCCAATCCCCTTTCCTTATATCTATTTCTATGTTTGAAGTAATATTTGTTCGCCGTATGGCGGACTTTCGTAATAATATATATACAATCTACATCTATATATATATATATATATATATATATATATAGTAAAAATATTTTGTATAGTATATATTATATGTAAAATGTTTTGTATATTTTGTATTTAGTAAATATATCCCGGATAAGGAAATATTTTTACTTTCCTGCTCAAAAACCGCCTTCCCCACATGTCCTGTGTTCGCCTTTTATGTGTTTCCCTATCCCCTTTCCTTATACCTATTTCTGTTTGAATATATATATATATATATATATATATATATATATATATATATATATATATATATATATATATATATATATATATATAGAGGATGCGGAAGTACTCACGAGTGCAATATAACTTTTGGACGGCACAATAGAACACAGAATAAAACAGATAACACGTAAAAGGACACTCACACTGTAGATGATTTAAGCTTTCGGCCAACTCCGAGGCCTTCTTCAGGTCAGAATCTCCTGTCTGACGTGAAGTCTAACCTGAAGAAGGCCTCGGAGTAGGCAGAAAGCTTAAATCATCTACAGTGTGAGTGTCCTTTTACGTGTTATCTGTTTTATTCTGTGTTCTATTGTGCTGTCCAAAAGTTATATTGCTCTCGTGAACACTTCTGCATCATCGATATATATATATATATATATATATATATATATATATAGATGTAGATTGTATATATATTATTACCATAACCGGCACAGGGAAAGGAACTGGCCCCCCTACCCTGATGTGTGAATATTCACACGCCGTCCAGCTTGGTACATGGGCGAGCTCTACCATCACCTACTAAACCGACCTTCGGGTTGATCACTGTGTTTATGGTTTATATATATATATATATATATATATATATTTATATCCGTGTTACTTTGAAGAAATCATTATATATATATATATATATATATATATATATATATATATATATATATATATATATATATATATATATATATATATACACTTTTTTGGAAAACCCACAAACGTGTAATGTAAATTCACTGATAGTCATAACAAACAGTTGAACAAATTGAGTTCTGTTCCTAATTCCTCTTGAGAAAGGTGGTTGGACCACCGAAAATTCGAGTACCAGTGAGTCCCTCTTTTGTGTGTTTTGGTTCCTGTGTTTGTTATGACTATATATATATATATAGTATGTATATATAGTATAGTATATATATATATAGTTCTGTTCCTAATTCCTCTTGAGAAAGGTGGTTGGACCACCGAAAATTCGAGAACCAGTGAGTTTTTCCTCTTTTGTGTTTTGGTTTCTGTGTTTGTTATGACTATCACTGAATTTATATATATATATATATATATATATATATATATATATATATATATATATATATATATATATATATATATATACACACACATTCAAATACGAAGTCCCGCTATACGGCGCACAAATATTCATTCAAACATAGAAATAGGTATAAGGAAAGGGGATAGGAAAACACATAAAAGGCGAACACAGGACATGTGGGGAAGGCGGTTTTTGAGCAGATCACGAAAGTAAAAATGTTTCTATATATATAGATGATTTCTTCGAAGTAACACGGAAGTGTTGAATAAAAAACTTATACAATAACACAGCACGAGAACACATAAAAAGAACACTCATTTAATTTCTTTGTAAAACCATATGTATATGATCTCGTCGAAGTAAGACGGAAGTATCGAATAAAATACTTTGACAGCAACAAACCATATAAGAACACATAGAAGGAACACTCTCACGTTATTTCTTAATAATTTCGACGGAATTGAGTTCCGTCTTCATCAGAAGATGCGGTAGGACTGACCTACTCCCGAATCATAAACATATATGTTTACATAGAACGTAGACATAGATATTAAAAAAAAGAAACACAAGGAAAGGGCACTCAAAATAAGTAGTTTTGACGTGTCGACTGCACTAGCGTATTCAACGGATGTAAGATGATGACGGCTCTGCCATCGAAACGCCAAAACTACATATTTTGAGCGTCTTTTTTTTTTGTTTCTCTATTCTAAAATAAAATATGAAAGTTTACCTCACAGAAAACCAATTCGAGTTCAGGAAAAACCGAGGAGCAAGAGAGGCAAATTCTCAGCGTGAGAGTTCTGGCGGAAAAAATTAGACAAGTAAATAAGCCTTTGTGCGTGGAATTCGTTGACTTAAAGAAGGCCTTCGACAACGTCGGTTGGAACGAGATGTTCAAGATACTAGAAGCGCTTGGATTGGATTGCAACGACAGAAGAGCATAAGCTATACAAGAATCAGGTTACAGGAATGCAGTCGAAAAACGGGAGAAAGATAGAAGCCGATATAAACGAAGCAGTAAGACAAAGGTAAGGAAATGAGCGATCCCCGAATCAAAATTAGAGAGAGGTCGCTGATGATGACGTCGGAAAAAGGATTGGATCATGTCGTGACATTTTTCCCCAATATTTTGGGCATGAAACGCATGGCAGCAAAATTCCTTCCAAAATGGCTTTTGCACAACCACAATAATAATACACCAGCTCACACTTCATTGCTTGTTTGTGAATTTTTGACCAAAAACAATACTGTAACGATGCCCCCCAGCCTCCATATTCGCCAGATATGGATCTCCGTGTGACATTTTCCCATTTCCATAAAATTAAGAGAACCTTAAGAAGGGAGGGCCGTCGTTTTACAGCCTTAGACGACATTAAAAGCGCATCGCTGAAAGAAGTAAAGGCTATTTAAAAGATCGAGAGATTGAGAAGTGTTTTTCGGGGATTGGAAGAAGCGCTGGCACACAAGTGCATAATCTCCAATGGGGACTACTTTTGAAAGGTGACAACAACAATGTATGAGAATAAATGAATATTATTGTTCGAAAAATTAATTTTCTCGCATTTTTTTGAACTTACCTCGTATATACCTGGTTACTTGCTCGCGTAAATTTACTCATTTAAATAATTCTTTTGTGACAATCTTCTTTACCATTAAGATGTATTATTACAAGTAATTTTCATTATTTATCACAAGCAATTACTTTAAAAAATAATATTAATATTGACGACAGTTAATACGGTTGTACCATTTTCTTCAAAATGAATTAATTATTATTATTATAAGAAGCCTATCTAAGCAAAAGAGTATGACAAGGATGCAACCTCTGGCCGGCAATATTCAACGTTTACCTGGAAGAGGCAATAAAAGAAACACAAAAATTTGGCGCATCAAAGGAGTCAAGGATGAACGGAGAAGAAATCAGCACGCTCCGGTTTGCAGATGACATCGCAGTAGCGGTGGTAACGCGAGAGGACCTGCAAGGAACTAACTCTAAGTGCTATGGACCAAGTAGGGCTGGGGGAATATGATACGAACATCGAACAAGAAGAAATCCTTGTGTTCGGTGTCGTGAAGATGTTTCATTTGAGTGTTTACCAAAGTTTCACAGCAACAAAGCAGAATTTTTGCGTTGTTTAATAACCTTGGATGAGACATGGGTCCATTACTTCACACCCCAGACGAAAGAACAATCAATACAATGGATTCAAAAGGTAGAACCGGCTCCAATGAAGTTTGAAGACTGTTTCATCTGCAGGCAAGGTCATTGCATCAGTCTTTTGGGATGCGCGTGGGATAGTTTTCATTGAGTATCTTGAGAAAGGGAAAAGTATCAATGGGAAGTATTATGCCAACTTATTTCAATGTTTGAGCGAAGAAATCGAGCAAAAACAACCGCATTTGGCTAAGAAGAAAGTGTTGTTTCATCATGACAATGCACCAGCTCACAAATCCGTTATCGCAACGGCCAAAAATTCATGAATTAAAGTTTGAATCGCTACCTCATGCACCCATATTCGCCAGATGTAGCCCCCTCGGGATTATTTTCCTTCGGGACCTGCAAGGAACTGTCTCACTGCTATGGACCAAATGCTGGGGGAACACACAGGGAATCTCCTAAAAGTGGTATGACTGATTTTCTCTGGCCTGTAATATGAACATCAACAAGAAGAAAGCTAAAATCCTTGTGTGTGTAAAAGAGAGAAGTTGAATGCGGGTATCACAATTCTAGGGGTGAAACTAGAGCAAGTGGAATCCTTCTCATCTATCTTATCTGGGCAAGCAGCATAGTGTATCATGGGATGAAAGAAGTTCGACCAACATCAAGCGGAGAATAGCCCAAGCTAAGAAGGCATTCATGAAGAAGAGGCAATAAATACGAATTCAAAGAACCTAAAGCTGGAAACAAGGAAACAATTCGTCAAGACTTTCGTGTGGAGCATGGCGCTATAGGGGTCCGTGACTTGGAACATTTGAAAAGCGGACCAGAAGAGAATAGAAGCCTTCTGAAACATGGTGTAGGAGGAGAATGCTGAAGATTAAATGGACAGGCAAGGAAAAGAACGAGGAAGTATATGGAAGAGCAGAAGAGGATAGGACTATTATGGAGATAGCTATGCGATATGTGTTTATATATATACAATCTATATAGATATTCGAAACACAGAAACACAAAGAAAGGACACTCACATTCCTATTTCAATACATATATATATATATTATTAGGTAATCTACCGGTTAAGGTAGCGTTTTTGGATGGACACAACTATCAAATAAACATTTTGTTACTCCAAACAAAACCCAATCCAGCAACCTACTCTAAACATCAGGTCCCTCTTCATCTCTGTGTACTTATTTCCCCCCTTCATCCCATTCAACATCCCTATTCTGTTCCTGCCCTTTCCTCGTTTGCCTAACATTCTCCCCTCTATTACCTTCTTCAATATTCTACTACCGCTCAATATGCCTTTCATCCATTTTTCATCTGCCTCCATAGGATTTCTCCCAACAATCCCCTCTCCTCATCCACCATCTCCAGTACTGCCTCATTTGTTTTCCTTATATATATATATATATATATATATATATATACATATATTAGGTAATCTACCGGTTAAGGTAGGGTTTTTGGATGGACACAATTATCAAATAAATATTTTGTGAATCCAAACAAAACCCAATCCAGCAACCTACTCTATACATCAGGTACCTCTTCATCTCCGTGTACTTCTTTCCTACCTTCATCCCCTATCTATAAGACATCCCTATCACCTATTCCTGCCCTTTCCTCGTTTGCCTAACATTCTCCCCACTATCATCGTCTTCTACATCCCACAGCCGCTCAATACACCTTTCATCCCTTTTTCCTGTTTCAATAGGAATTCTCGCACCAACCCCCTCTCCTCGCCCACCATCTCCAGTACTTCCTCATTTGTTTTCCTTCTTTCGGTCCATTTCACCTTCTCCATTCTTCTCCACACGCCCACATTTCGAAAGACTCCAATCTACGTCTATCCTCCTGCTTCAGCGACCATGCTTCCTCGTAGTACATAGCCACGCTCCATAGCATAGTTTTTACGGCTCTTTTCTCGAGTTGAGATGAAAATATGCATAAAAATATAGAATGAATCTATATATTCATATATATATATATATATATATATATATATATATATATATATATATATATATATGAATACATGCAATTAAAACATGGAAATAGGTATAAGGAAAGGGGATAGGAAAACACATAAAAAGCAGTACAGGGCAAATGGGGGACGCGGTTTTGAGCAGATTACAAATGTAAAAATATTTCCTAAACCGGGATTTTAACACCGGACCTTCCCTTCCGGGCGGATGCGCCACCAATTACGTCACTAAGGAAATCTAATTTACACTGAGATCTGCGACGTTTTTAAAGCGCTCAAGTGCTATATACTTTGCCCTACCCTTTACATTGGACAGTGTACCACACCCCTTAATATTAGAATCAATAATCATCGAGCCTCATGCAACAATTCCTCCGTTATTGGTATGCTCCCAATCCCCAAACATGCCTCCGAACACAACACTGCCTTTGACCAATGTTCTAAAGTATCCGTCTTAGCATCCCTCCCACACTCAGACCCTCCACTGAAACTCAAAACATTAGAGCTAGCTTTCATCTGGCTCTTGGATTCCTGGAATATCCCAGGTATTAATATTAGACATTAATTGCCCCCTTTATGCATATAATTTCATCCCCCTCCACCCCCAACAACTTCCATATCATCCCCACATTTTTTTAAAATTCCCGCGCCATACACTACCCCTCCAAACCCCTCACCCCGAATGCCTTCCCCCCCTTTTTTCCCCCTTTTCCTTTCTTTTTCCCTCTTTTCCCCCATTTTCCCCCTTCTCCTTCAGACCACTGCTTTCGGGCCCTCCTCTGCCTCAGTTCTGTTCCTAATTCCTCTTGAGAAAGGTGGTTGGACCACCGAAAATTCGAGAAGTAGTGAGTCCCTCTTTTATATGTTTTAGTTTCTGTGTTTGCTATGACTATTTAGTGAATATACATTATTGTACACGTTCGTGGTTTTTCCAAGAAAGTGACTATATATATATATACATACACATACATATATGTATACACATATATACATATATATATATATTTGTATATAATCGTGTATTTGTATATATGTACATATAAACCATAAACACAGTAATCAACCCGAAGGTCGGTTTAGTAGGTGATGCTCACCCATGCACCAAGCCCGACAGCGGGTGAAAATTCTCACACAGGGTAGGGGGGCCAGTTCCTTTCCCTGTGCCGGTTATGGTTACCCAGGAAGATCTATCTGATATATGGGATATGGTACCCGAAAATTCAAGTAGCTTGGGTGGAGCTGCAGGTGCCCAGAGTGCCTTGCCCGGGAATCGAACCCGAGACCCTCCGGTCAGTAGTCCAACGCTCTACTCACTGGACCACCGCGACCCATATATACAGATACCTGGATTTATATATGTATACAGATACCTATGCATATATATATATATATATATATATATATATATATTGTACACAATAATTTTCACGAATGCATTAATCACGATGAACCGTTGATCGTACATGCGAATGGGGAATCCCGTCGTTCGTCGTCACCGCTTCAAGAGGAGGAAGAAGTGGTCCCCAAGACGATAACCGAAGTGAGGGGGTGTTGAGACGCAGGAGGGGTGAGGGGAAGGAGAGAGGAATTGAGAGGGGGGAGGAGAGGGTTGGTAAGAGGAGAGTGCTGGCTTGTATCGGAAGAAAAGGCAGTACTCCGGCGGAGTCTAGCGGAGAGGCGACGATCAACCGACTCGGGGAGATACAACGGAGCCCGCGACTCTTTGATTGACCGGCTGATGTAAGTCACTCCCAGTTCTTCGACAGTACACATTAGCCTGTATTCCTAATTTCATTGCGAAGACAGCCGATAATGGAAGTATATATAACATGTTATAAAAATATATAAATTTGTAGATATTTAAAAAAATAGATTTATATGATATATATATATATATATATATATATATATATATATATATATATATATATATATATATATATATATATATATATATATATATATATATATATAATCAGATTCTGATGACGACGGCCGTGCCGTCGAAACGTAAATATCTACTGTAAGTGTCCTTCTTTTATGTTTCTGTGTGTGTAATATACATTATCTTAGTGTTTGCGTGTTTATGTATATATATACACATAAATTTATATATATATATATATATATATATATATATATATATATATATATATATATATATATATATATATATATATATAGCGGGTCGCGGTGGTCTAGTGGGTAGAGCGTTGTACTACTGACCGGAAGGTCCCGGGTTCGATTCCCGGGCAAGGCATCTGGGCACCTGCAGCTCCACCCAAGCTAGTTGATTTTTCGGGTACCAGATCTTTCTGGGAAACCATAACCGGCACAGGGAAAGGAACTGGCCCCCCTACCCTCATGTGTGAATATTCACACGCCGTCGGGCTTGGTACATGGGTGAGCTCTACCGTCACCTACTAAACCGAGCTTCGGGTTGATCACTGTGTTTATGGTTTAGATATATATATATATATATATATATATATATATATATATATATATATATATATATATAGAAATAACTATGTATAGATAAACGTAAAAATGTACATATATGTATTCTTCAAAGAATCCAGAAATACTGCATAAACTGCGCATACCCCGTGTCATTCAGGAAATAATCTGAGATTGCTCTATTCTGGAATCCAAATATCCAAAAATGTTTCTCCGGTCTCAAGGAAGTCCTCCGCCTCACTCCAGTCCCCACAGTTTATCGTTCACGCCCTTCTACGCTCACACAACACAGCTGGTGGAGGGGAAGAGGTGGAGGGCCATTCTATTTTTGCCTTATCATCTGTTTCCGGCCCCAAAACTACGCCGAAATCTTCAGATTGACTCCGGTCAATCTTAAGATTGCGAGGTAAAGCTAGGACAAGATATCTCCAAACAAACGGTACAAGATTCGCGTGCGCTGCTTAGTATTGAAATACGTACGTGAGTTAAAGGAAGGATGTAAGATGCTTCTTAAATCACACACGCACCTCCATGGTGCTCGATAATCATAAAAACAAAACAATAGCAATAAAAACATTTGCGGGAAGAAACATGCGATAATGAACGCTACTAGAGCATGCCTGGATGATCATTCTAAATATGCATCATAATTACATCGGAGATATTTTTAATATAGACGATATCCTTAATCTTTTTTAAATTATATCTCCAAATCGGGAGAAATCTCCTCAAGTTTTCGATATGTTTCAAATCTTTTGTCGCATCGATACGCTGATAAATAAATAAACAAACGTATATATCGAATATTTCTCACTTTCCGACCTCATATATCGAAGCTTTCTTCTATTACGGCTAAGTAAATCAAACAGGAAGTTCTTCAAAAGATTAATAACACTTTCTCCAATCAGAGGTTTCGTATTTCAAAGTTAAACTACCAATAAAAGAAGGCCGATAGTCGAAAGCATACATCCCCATCCCCTTAGCAACGATAACAATAGTAATAATTTATACATTTTGAAAAATGGTACAACCATATTAAATGTCGTCAATATTGACATTACTTCGTGTATAAACATAAGTTCTTAAATGTTTTAAAGATTGCCACAAAAATTCCATCAATTGTATAAGTTGGGTGAGTAAGTAACCAGGTACACAAAGTGTTATCAAAGAAAGACAGGACTGATTATATAACTTGTTTATTTCGACGGATTGTTTTTGTCAATGTTAATATAGATAACTCTGTTGCCTTTTATACGTTACGACGCGGCACCGGGATTGTATTCCGCACCCGTCCATCTTTATTTACCATGTATTTTCAGTTAATAAAAGAAATACAGTCACAACTGGTGACCTGGTCCTGGGTCCCCACGACCGAAAACCCGGCCGACGAGCCCTCTCGGGCCGTGCACGCCTCCTAATGTACCCGCCGGCCATATTGGATATATTGCATCTTGCGGATATATTATCAGGCGGGCGCGGGCGAGTGGGCAGTCGCAAAGCCATTTCGATCGGGGGAACTCAGGGCCGGCAGCCCTCTTGTTAACTGAACTGAATTAACTGAAAATACATACTGAAAATTAATCCAACTTGTCGCCCTCAGAATACATGTCTTGGCTGCCGACACACCTTTGCAACGTTTCTTCCAGCTCTCGAACCTTGGCAGGTAAGCCGCCTTAGGGATCCTTTTCAGGTCCGCCGTACAATTAGTATTAATGTCCGCAACAGAGTCGAATCGGCGCCATTTCAAGGTTGATTTTAACTTTGGAAACAAAAAAAAAGTCTGATGGAGCTACGTCTGGACAGAGTGGGGTGGCTGCGGGATCACGGAAGTTCTGGTTCTGGCGAAAAACTCACGTTCATCAATCAGCACCCACGGGATCAATTTGAATGCGACGCGCGTCATGCCCAAAATTCCCGTCAAAGTTGTCTGAAAAGATCCAGAGTTAATGTCCACTTCCTTGGCTATCTCCACAAGAGTTAATCGGCGATTTGTCCGCACGAAATCGTTCAGCCATTTGACATGGTTGGGGTCTGTCGAAGTGGAAGGCCGCTTTTCGTTCTTCGTCTGTCGAGGTTCTACCCGATTTAAAACGACGACTGTACCACTCAAAATACTGTCTTCGACTCATAGCTTCATCGACAAAGGCTTGCTGAATCATTCTAAATGTCTCCGTAAACACTTTTACGAAGTTTGAAACAGCAAAATTTCACGTACACACGTACCTTCCTCCAGCTTCTTCATTGCTGTTATTGTACACGTGGACGAGCAGATTCAGACACGTACCGCTGTTGCTATGTAAATAAACTATGCAAGACCTCTAGCATTAGTTGCATGATGTGTCGCTAAATGGCGCACTGGTGTCTAGTTTTGATCAGTTGAACGATTTTCGCAGAATAAAATCAGTTCGATCCTTTTCTGATCGCACGCTTTGTACTTGTCATTCCTGTCTTGTATACTTGTATACCCTATTCTTGAAACTTAAGGATACAGTCCAATTTCAACTGAGTAGGCAGGTAAATATACGTCGCAGGTTTATCTTATGAGATGTTTGGCAAGTTGATAACGATCTGCAAATAATTAGTATTTAGATTCGCGTTACCCTTCGTGGTGCAGTTATGGATGTGAGATCTTAATCGGTACGTTTTTAGTTTAAATTCTCGCCCCTGTCTATGGGTAGGTAAACCAGTTATTATTGAAAAATACGAGGTTTGCTATTTCTATTTTCATCCTAAGAATGAAAAGACAATTATTTATTATTTGTAAATGGTTTTATTGTTTTTCGAAATGTTCTCCATGATAATGAATACACTTTTGCATGCCCCCGAACCAATTTTCGTAACACATTTTCCAGTCAAATAGAGGTTACTCCAAAACATGGTTTTTTACTTAATCAATGGCTTCTTCAGGTGCCGAAAAACGTTGGCCACGCAGTGTTTTCTTGTTAAACGGGATTAAAGAGAAGTCATTTTCTGGCTGTGATGTGATGATGAACCATCAATTCCACGTTTTGGCTCTTCAAATAGGTAGTAGTTTCAGCCGCTATGTGAGAGCTTGCATTTTCATGATGAAGAACGATTTTTCGTTGCCGCTTCTTTTTCCGTATTTAACCAAGCACTTCTGGAAAACAAATGCTCGTGTACCATTCAGAACTCACGGTTCTACATTGCTCCTACAGTATAGTTGTCACATGTCCAGTAATTACGAAGAAAAAGACGATCAATATGCTTCGTGCAACGAATCACTTTTGTCGGATTTGGCTCGTCTTGGAAGACCCGCCATAGTGAAGATTGCTCTTTTGTTTCGGGCTCATACGCATAGCTCCAAGATTCGCCACCTGTGTACATGTCATACACAGCTTTTGATGCACTACGATTGTATTTGAAGAGCATTTCACTGCACCAATTGACGCAACGAGCATCTTTTGCAGCTTTTGTGAAATCATGCGGGATCCATCGCGAACAAATTTTTTTCACAGTTAAATATTCACGAAATATCTTACTGATGCTCGTCATACTAATCCCCTCAATCTCACGATAATTCACATGACGATCTTCCTTTACTAGTTCTGGCACGGCATCAATGTTTTCTGGCACAACAACTGATTTTGAACGACCTTCACGACTTTCGTCGCTGAGCGGACGGCGGCCATGATGGCATTCGTTACACGAACGTTTCACCGTTGCGAAGGAAGGGGTTTCATCGCCAATAGTGGAAGTAAGTTGATCGATGCACTCCTGTCTTGATAATCCACGTCGAAAGTCTTAAAAATTCATCGCACGGAAGTGTTCACGAGTTAACTCCATTTTACCGCTGAGAAACGATTTTCGAGTCACTCTAAACAACACAAGTTATGATCAAATGACAAAATGCTTTGAAGTAAGTTAGCGTTAAAAGGGTCAATCTTTCAGACGGAAAGGTCAAATGGCGCGGGACGCACATAGTGTAGTCAAGTATCAAAATATAAATAGCAACCGTCGTATCTCCCCTAAGTTAACTTCGTGTGGACAGCTCATATTCCCAATTTCACCAAAAATATTATAAACCAACTCAAGATAAGGCGATGGGAATTGACAATCAGCGTAGGAAGATTTAATACTATTTCTCCAAGATACGTGGACGGGTATTGTGGATGTAGACGACATACGGCGGCTTACCAGACTTTTAGCTTAACCCTCTCCTCACCCACCCACTTTTATTTCCTGATTTGTCTTCCTTTCGGATCATTTCGCCTTCTCCATCCTTCTCCACACCCAACTCCCTCCTCCTTGAGAAAGCATCCTTGCCTAGCATTGCAACATCTCCTTACGTCCCCAATACTACTTTGACCGTATTGGTCCTAAAAACCTCCGAGATGTACAAACTGTTTTACCTGCTCTATTTTTTCCCTTCGTATTTAAATGTTTAGCTTAGCCTTTTTCTTTCTGGAAATATCGCATAACCTTTGTTTTATCAATATTGATTCTCATCCCATATCTATCGCACTGAACCTCCAATTCACTCAGAAATGCTTGCAATCCCTTGGCTGACTGAGCAACTAATGCTTGGTCATCCAATCAAACATAACCGATTTTACGAATTCCCCTCCGACTTTCATTCCTACCTCCAGTTCTTCCCATGCCTCTTTAATCATTTCCTCCACATATACGTTGAACAGCACCGGTGACAATGGGCAACCCTGCCTTACACCTCTTCCTAACACTGCCCATCCGGACTCTCCGTTCCCCACTCGCACCTGAGCAGTCTGAGACATGTACAGGTTGCGGATCAGTCTCCTGTCCCTATTCCAATCCATTCCTATTTTCTGCAATACACGCATTAAGTTTTCCCAATTCACTCTATCAAACGCTTTTTCGAAACCTACGAAACAGGCAAAAACGTCCTGATTGTATTCTATATTCGTCTCTCGATTAGTGATCTCATTACTGCAATGGCATCACGCGTACCTCTTCCTTTCCTGAACCCAAACTGATAATCCCCTAAGTAATCATTTGCCCTTTGTTAATTATTATGAGAACAATATTTGCTGCTTGGGATATCAAATGTGGTGTAAAATAGGAACCAGTTCCTTAAGAAATGTTTGGGGAAATAGCTAGTGCAAAGGTTAAGTCCTGCGTCAAATGTTGGGCTCTTTTTCCGTGGTGTGTGTGGTCGGGTGGAGCGGTGGATTTTAGTCTGTAGGAGCATTTTTTGGGTAACCGCGTTTGTGGGGTGCGTGGTATAGATTGTGGAGGTATTTGTTGAGGGTAGCTGTGGTGTTGCAAATCCGATGGCCGCGGATAGAGAGAGAGTTGGGAATTGAGGGTTTGGTATGAGAAGGATGACTACTAGTATAGTGTAAATATTGTTGATGATTAGTGTCTTTGATGTGTACTGAAGTGGTGAATTTGTTATTTCGAAGTGAGAGTCCTGTTTCAACAAAGGTGGAGTCTGACATGGAAGAAATGAATTTAGCTGTGAAAAAAGAATTTAAGGCCAATAAGAAATAAATGAGAGACTTACAGTTTTGTGTCCAGAGAGTTTAAATATCGTTTATGTAGCGGACTCAGAAAAGAAGTTTGTAGGGTTGCTGTGAAGGGAAATTCTCTTCAAGATGGCCCATGAAGAGAATGTCGTATGATGGCACCATCCTCCTTAAGCGGATAAAATAATACTTTGTAATTCCACAGATTCATTTCACAAACACACGACCCGGGTTTCGACGTACAATGTCATCTTCAGGTGGCGTCGTCGTACGTCGTTGTACGTCGAAACCCGGGTCGTGTGTTTGTGAAATGAATCTGTGGAATTACAAAGTATTATTTTATCCGCTTAAGGATGAACCGATTCCATAAAATAACGCCTGAAACCATCGATTATAGGCACCATCCTCGTTCCCATCGCTGTGCTTTTGATTTGTTAAAAAAACCGTTTTGGAAGGAGGATGCATTTTTGGTCAGGACGAAAGTGGCTAGATTGAGGAGAAATTCGGTCGAGGGGCACTGGGGTGGGGGACGTAGTGAAAGATAGTGTCGGAGGGAGGATAGGCCTTCTGCATGGGGAATAGAAGTAAAGAGGGAGGTGACGTCGATGGTGGCCATAAGCAGGTTGGAGGTGGAGGGAATGGAGACAGAGTTTAAACGGTGGAGGAAGTGATACGTGTCTTTCGTGAAGAAGGGCAATGAGAGTACGATAGGTTGTAGGTGGTAATCAAGGAATGCGGAGATTCTTTCGGTGGGAGAGTTGAAACTAGAAACTATAGGGCGACAGGGGATGTTGGGTTTGTGTATTTTTGGGAGGAGATAAAACTGGGGTGTTCTGGGGTTTGTACTGGAGATGGTGGGTGAGGAGAGGGGTTTGTTGAGAGAAATCCTATGGAGGCAGTTGAAAAATGGATGAAAGGCGTATTGAGCGGTAGTGGAATGTTGAAGAAGGTAATAGAGGGGAGGATGTTGGGAAAACGAGGTAAGGGTAGGAACAGGATGTTGGACGGGATGAAGGGAGGAAAGAAGTACACAGAGATAAAGAGGGACCTGATGTAGATTGGGTTGCTGGATTGGGTTATGTTTGGAGTTGCAAAATATTTATTTTATAGTTGTGTCCATCCAAAAACCTACCTTAACCGGTAGATTCCCTTAAAAAAATAAAATTAAGTAATCTACCGGTTATGGTAGGCTTATGGATGGACATAACTACCAAATCAATATTTTGTTACACATAACAAAACACAATCCAGTAAGCCTACTCTACTTCAAGTTGTTCTTTATCTCAGTGTACTTTCTTCCTTCCTTCATCCCGTCCGGCATCCATATCCAGTTCTTATCCCTACTTCCTCCTTTGCCTAACATTCTCCCCTCTATTAGTCTTCAAACATCCCACTATTGCCACTCAATACGCCCATCATCCATCTTTCATCTTCCTCCATAGTATTTCTCCCAACAAACCCCTCTCCTCACCCACCATCTCTAGTTCTTCCTCATTTTTTTACTTTTCGTGCATGTCACCCATCTCCACACCCACATTTAAAAAGTCTCCAGTCTACGTCTATCCTCCTGCTTCAGTGACCAAGTTTCCGCGCCTTACATAGCCACGATACAAATCAAAGTTTTTATTTTTCTTAACATCCCTACTCAACGTTCCCGTCATCAACTCCCTCCTCCTAGAGTGAAAGTCTGTTTGCTAAGCACAATTCTTTTACTTTCGTCGCTATAACCGTGACCGTGTTGGTCCAAAACACTTCCGAGATACGTAAACTGTTCTACCTGCTCTATTTTTTCCCCTCCTATTTTAATGTTTAGCTTAGCCTTTTTCTTTCTGGAAAATCGCATAACCGTTATTTTATTAATATTGATTCTCATCCCATATCTATCGCACTGAACCTCCAATTCACTCAGCAATGCTTGCAACCCCTTGGCTGACTGAGCAACTAATGCTTGGTCATCAGCAAACCTAAACGATTTTACGAATTCCCCTCCAACTTTCATTCCTACCTCCAGTTCTTCCCATAATGCCTCTTTAATCATTTCCTCCACATATACGTTGAACAACACCGGTGACAATGGACACCCCATGCCTTACACCTCTTCCTAACACTGCCCATCCGGACTCTCCATTCCCCACTCGCACCTGAGCAGTCTGCGATATGTATAGGTTGCGGATCAGTCTTCTGTCCCTCCAATCCATTCCTATTTTCTGCAATGCACGCATTAATTTTTCCCAATTCACTCTATCAAACGCTTTTTCGAAATCTACAAAACAGGCAAAAACGTCCTGATTGTATTCTATATTCCTCTCGATTAGTGATCTCATTACTGCAATGGCTTCACGCGTACCTCTTGCCTTCCTAAACGCACACTTATCACCCCCAAGACAATCATTTGCCATGCTATCTATCCTCTTGTTGAAGATCCTGAGTACAACTTTAGCTGCGTGGGTAACACCGTAGTGCTATACGTGTGAGTCGAAATTTCTTTAGGGCAGAAATGGATTTTTTTGATGGTATTTTTTGGTTTTGATCAATGGTGAATTATGGACATTAACAAGAGTGGTCATTTAAATTGGTAATTGCCTCAAAAAATAATTCCCTTTTCATTAGCATGTTGATATTTGACCCTCTTTCCAATGTTCTAACTGCATTGATTAAATTTGGGGCCAAATGTCTGCATGGATTTGTCAGACACAAATAAAGTTTAACATGTTGTGTCTTAAAACACTGTTAAATAATTGTGTTGTACATTGAAGGACTCTTATGAATGACCTAGACAGTTTGACGGACAAAATTCCCTTCCGAAGAATTAATCTCTTGGAAGAAGAAAGTGATAAATTTGTTGAAAATAGGAACAAGGCGTGTAAAAATTGTTATAACTTTAAGAATAAACGCTATAAATAAGTAAAGGAAGAATATTAGTGTGCTGGAGAGGCGCCCACACTCTTTAGTCACTTTTAATTAATAATTTTATTTTCGTTACGGCCCGAAAAGAGCACTTATCGGCCTTTACATCGGACAGCAATGATGGCACAACAGTGAAAACAATACAAACACCCAAGCCCAAGATGGAAAACAATCCCAGCCTGGCCGTAATCGAACCTGCGACCCCTGGATTGGCGAAGACGTTATCCCGCCGCCGCTGGGGCCGGCAAATTTTAATATTTCCGCAGATATAAACGAGGCAGCAGCAGGCCTACATTGAAATAAATGAAAAATATTCCCCTGAAAATATTGGTTCCCAGGATGCCGGAGGTAATTCTCGATATTTCTGAACATTTTGATTGTCTGTCTTCCATTCACCCTGGACCACATGCGATTTAATCATACAAATGTATCTCTGAATCGGATGAATAGATTTATAACCGATTGTTTGCATATATGTAGATAAAAATATAAATAGAAATATATATATGTACGTCTGTAGGCATATATATATTATTAATATTATTATTATTAGGTAATCTACCGGTTATGGTAGGTTTTTCGATGGACACAACTATCAAATAAACATTTTGTGACTCCCCACCTAGCAACCTATTCTACATCAGGCCCCTCTTCATCTCTGTGTACTTCTTTCCTCCCTTCATCCCGTCCAACACCCCAATCCTGTTCCTGCCCTTACCTAGCTTGCTCAACATTCTCCCCTCTATTACCTTCTTCAATATCCCACTACCGCTCAATACGCCTTTCATCCATTTTTCCTGCCTCCAAAGGATTTCTCCCAACAAAACCCTATCATCACCCACCATCTCTAGTACTTCCTCATTTGTTTTCCTTTCGGTCCATTTCACCTTCTTCATTCTTCTCCACACCCACATTTCAAAAGCCTCCAATCTTCGTCTATCCTCCTGCTTCAGTGACCACGTTTCCGCGCCGTACATAGCTACGCTCCATATCAGAGTTTTTACGAGTCTTATCTTAACATCTCTACTCAACGTCCCCGTCATCAACTCCCTCCTCCTTGAGAAAGCCTCCTTGCCTAGCGCAATTCTTCTCCTTACGTCCCTACCACTTTGACTGTATTGGTCCAAAACACTTCCGAGATATGTAAAATGTTCTACCTGCCCTACATGATATAACCTTTGCCTTTTTTGGAATAGGAACTAAGACCGATCTCACAAAATCTTCCGCCCAGACTCCTTCTTCATAGATGCTACGAATCAGCCCATATAGGGCTTTCTTCCCGCATTTTCCTATACATTTCAATAGTTCTACAGGGATGTTGTCCACCCCCACGGCGTTATTCGCTTTCATCTCCTCTAATGCCCTTTCTATTTCATCGTCGAATATGCCTGGACCTAAGCTATCTTCTTCTACGTCATGTTCCTTTTCTATGTCTAACCTTGTCGGCCTAAGTTCTTTACCATACAGTGTTTCTATATATTCCTTCAATCTCTTTTGGATTTTTCCTGGTTGAACTATTATCTTACCCCACTTATCTTTAACTGTTATCACAGATCTTGCCTTCTTACATCCCGATAATAACTTAACCTTGCTGTATAGAGCACCAATTTCACCCTTCTTCTGTAAACTTTCCATATCCTCGCATTGCGTTTTCCACCATTCTTCCTTTATTTTATTTGTGGCCCTTCTCAATTTATTGTTTAACTCTTTGTACTTCGGTTTGCCTAACTCTGTGTTTACATTCTTCCATCTTCTTCTCTCATCCATCTTTGCAATCATCTCATCCGATACCCATGGTTTTCTTATCCTTTTCCCGTTACCGGTTTCTATATTGTCTTTAGCGGCTTCCAATATCCCTTTCTTGATACATTCCCATTTTTCTTCGATAGTACTCAGTTCTTTACCGTCATCCATCATTTTCTCTACAACCTGCTGATGCTCCCTCCTCGTTAATCCATTTAATGCTTCTACGTTCCATTTCCTAACCCGCCGCCCTTGCCGTATCTTCTTGAAACGGACGTTACATTTCATAACAGCTAAATTGTGGTCAGAGTCCGCATCCGCTCCTGGGAAGCTGTGCGAATTTATCACACTGTTCCTAAACCTGTGCCTAACCATAATATAATCTAACTGATACCTTTCTGAGTCACCAGGCATTTTCCATGCATACCTACGCCTGTTGGAATGTCTAAACCTTGTGTTGGTGATGACTAACCCCTGTCTCCTGCAGAATTCAATCGCTTTCTCCCCGCGTTCATTCCTCGTGCCTAACTCATAGTCCCCCGCTCTGTCAAACCTGAAAAAGGGCTCGGATTAGGCCGACACCTTAAATCATCTACAGTGTGAGTGTCCTTTTACGTGTTATCTGTTTTATTCTGTGTTATATTGTGCCGTCTAAAAGTTATATTCCTCTCGTGAGTACGTCCGTATCATCTATATATATATATATATATATATATATATATATATATATATATATATATATATTTCTTCAAACATAGAAATAGGTATAAGGAAAGGGGATAGGAAAACACATACAAGGTGAACACAGGACATGTGGGGAAGGCGGTTTTTGAGTAGATCACGAAAGCAAAAATATTTCCTTATCCGGATAAGGAAATATTTTTACTTTCGTGATCTGCTCAAAAACCGCCTTCCCCACATGTCCTGTGTTCGCCTTTAATGTGTTTTCCTATCCCCTTTCCTTATACCTATTTCTATGTGTGAATAAATATTTGTGCGCCGTATGGCGGGATTTTCATGTTTGAATATATATATATATATATATATATATATATATATATATATATATATATATATATATATATATATATATATATATATATATATATATATATATATATATATATATATATATATATATATACATGGTTCGTCCGGAAAATAATTTTACTGATTTTTACCCGCCGCTCCAGGCGCGCCCAGCACCGCTCTAACGGGCTGCGATTGGAGTATGGAGGGGGTATGTTTGCAAGCGACGCTGAAATAGGCAGTCGGCTCTGAGCTGTGGTGTAGTGAGGAGCTCTGTTAACGCGAACCTCCACGCTCCACCCACGTCACGGAACGCGATGCCGAAGTTTTTGGAGCAGCGTTATTCCATCAAATTTGCGGTAAAGCTTGGGAAATCGTCTACCGAAACTGTTGGTATGATTAACCAGGCTTACGGGGAGTCAGCCATGTCCAGAAACATGATCTTTCGGTGGCACAAGATGTTCGTGGAGGGTAGAGAAGAGGTCGACGGCGAACCACGGCATATATATATATATATATATATATATATATATATATATATATATATATATATATATATATATATATATATATATATATATACAGGGTTAGTCCGGAAAATAAGTGTACTGAGCTCAGGAAAAAAAGTTATTACACTTTTACATACCTTAAGCTAATATTCCTCAAAATAGGACCCTTGTCAGTCGATACACTTGTTCCAGCGGCGTTCCCATTCCTGGAACGCTTCCGCGAAGGCATCATCGGGAACCTCTTGAAGACACTTCGTCACGGCCTCTTTGACGGCGTCCAAAGTCCCGTATCGCATTCCTTTCAAACTCCTCTTTATCTTCGGGAACAGAAAGAAGTCCGGTGGTGCCAAGTCCGGGCTGTAGGGCGGGTGCGGTAGCGTTGCCACGCCGTGCTTGGTCAGGAAGCCCGACACGACAAACGCGGTCTGAGACGGCGCATTTCCGTGATGCAGCCGCCAGATGTTTTTGATCGCTGGCCGGACGCGGGCGACTCGTTTTTGAAGCCTGTCGAGCACTTGGACGTAAAATGCATTATTTATTTATTGTTTGTCATTCAGGTACAAATTCGTAGTGGACGGCTCCCCGTTTGTCAAAAAAGACAATGAGCTTCTTATACTTATTTTCCGGACGAACCCTATATATATATATATATAGTATATTTAAAACAAATGAGGAAGTAATAGGGAAAGTAGACGAGGATAGGGTTTTTTTGGGAGATATCCTATGGAAGTAGGAAAAATGGATGAAAGGCATATTGATCAGCAGTGGTATGTTGAAGACTGTAATTGAGAGGAGAATGTTCGGCAAACGAGGAAAGGGCAGGAACAGGGGATGGGGATGTCTTAGATACGGGATGAAGGGAGGAAGGAAGTACACAGAGGTGAAGAGGGACCTGATGTAGAGTAAGTTGCTGGATTGGGTTTTGTTTGGAGTAACAAAATGTTTATTTGATAGTTGTGTCCATCCAAAAACCTACCTTAACCGGTAGATTTTCTTCCAGATAGATCTCACTGGTTCTCACCTATATGCTGCTAGCGGAATTGGAAAGGGTTTCAATCACTGAAACGGAGAAGCAGTCATCAAAAGACTGGTTGTGGGAAGCAGTGTGAGTGGGGATGGGATAATTAAGGAAGGTGGGAGATTTGGTGGAATAGGGGTGGTTATTCATTCGGAGGGAATGGGTGGTTGGGCATTCACCCACGTAGACGGGAGGGGAAAAGTTACAAGAGAGGCGACATATAATGTTCTTTGAGGTGCAGGTGGCTTTGGGTTGGGAGTTGGTAATAAGGGACGTGGAGGGTCGTAGGAGATGGCAGCATTTACAGAGTGGGCGGTTGCCTGTATCGGACAAGGGCGGGAAAAAGACGGGGGTGCTTGTAGGTGATTTTGGCGAATTGAAGATGTCTCGCCAGTTCCACCGACATTTAAATGGATTGAAGGGACAATGTGGAGGTGTTTGTCAGTCTGTATATACTGAGAAGAATATACCTTTGCCCTTTGTTCCAGAAAATCGGTCACATATTCTCAGTGAGCATCGAAAAACACAGTCAAAGTAAGTTTCTTTTGCGGATGGTGTTATTTTGAACTTTTCACCCGAGAAGATGAGGGATGTCGATCTACAGTAGAACTATCAACAGCATCGTAACCATTAACAGTCTATGAATCTCAGTAAGAGTCAATTTTTAAGTCACGCTGTTTAACTCACGTTGACATTGCCCTAGAACACGTCTCCAGACTTCCGCTCTCAAAATACATTTTATCAATGTAACGGCCTCAAACCTGCGCATTCGTGTTGACGAGGAACGTTACTTCCACTTGTCTCCAGGCATGCTTTTCAAGATTTGTTTTCAGCCTACACTCGTGTTATTTGCGGTCATA
>JAVFHJ010000013.1:3805565-3835565 GCA_037158775.1 Hetaerina titia | reverse complement strand
GATGTATTTGTAAATGACTTATTTTCCTTTAGATATTCCTTGATAAAAATTTGACCAATCGTGAATCGTTGTTGTAAAATAAATGAGCCTTAGTTCAAGATTAAATTAAAATTGAGTAATCAATTCATAGTATATTTTATACCTCAATATTTATAATTTTACATGCTTCAATGTCAGACTTTTATGTAGAGGACTCTTATTAAATTAACTTTTTTTAACTTCCATTGGTTTTAGGTTTTATAAATAACACAGTGAATTTTTGAGGTGTGACTTCATTGATATATTCTCAATTTTTTAAATTTGTTTATTTATGACTATCAGTTGTAAACAATTATCATCCATTTTAATTTTGTAATCGGCATATAAATTGTTATGCCTGCACAGTCTAGGTATGCATGAAAACAAGATATCATCTCTCTAGTAATATTAGGCCATTATTCATGTTATAGACATGTCAGAGTTGATTGCAATTCTAGATGTTTTAATTTTGAGTTGGCTGTTAATCATGCCCAGAGACATGATCTATGTCAAGACAGTCTTTCATTGGGTGAAATGGAATGTATTTTAGTCAGAACATAATCGATTGCCTGGGTGTTTATTGACATTTCCCTAACTTGGTTATTTTTTAAAATTTCATTGATTCCCCCTGAAACTGATGTGTTTTTAGTGTCAAAATTTGTTTCTTCATTTGAAAACGAGGTCATAACCCACTTCATTCATATTTGTACATTTGCATGTCCCCTCTAGGATATATGAAAACCTTGCCGAGATGCCCACTTTGACTTGCCTGTTCTTTTTTGTCTGCAGATATAGCCAGTGCGATGGCAGTCATGATTTGGGCAATATGGATAATATTTCATGCAGAGCATCACCTGTCATGGAAACAGAGGTATTTTATTGGTTCACTTTTCCCCAGAAGTATATTTAATTATAAATTATGTTTCTGGATTAGATTAGTAGGTTCAATTCAAATGTATCTGTTTATGTAACTACAAAATAAATATCTTGAGCCTCCAAAAAAACCCAATCCAGCAACCTATGCTATACATCAGGTCCCTCTTCATCTCTGTATACTTCCTCGTTCCCTTCATCTCATCCAACACATCTACCTTGTTCCTGCTCTTTCCTCGTTCCTCTCATTCTCCCTTTTCAACATCTCCCTCCGTTCAACATTCTCCCCTATATTACCGTCTTCAACATTCCACTGCCACTCAATACGCCTTTCATCCATTTTTCCTGCCTCCAAAGGATTTCTCTCAACAAACCCCTATCCTCACCCACCATCTCTAGTACTTCCTCATTTGTTTTCCTTTCGGTCCATTTCACCTTCTCCATTCTTCTCCACACCCACATTTCAAATGCTTCCAATCTACGTCTATCCTCCTGCTTCATGTACCACGTTTCCGCACCGTACATTGCTACGCTCCATATCAGAGTTTTTACAAGTCTTGTCTTAATATCCCTACTCAACGTCCCCGTCATCAACTCCTCCTTGGGAAAGCCTCTTTGCCTAGCGCAATTCTTCTCCTTACGTCCCTACCACTTTGACCGTGTTGGTCCAAAACACTTCCGAGATATGTAAACTGTTCTACCTGCTCTATTTTTTCCCCACCTATTTTAATATTTAGCTTAGCCTTTTTCTTTCTGGAAAATCGCATAACCTTTGTTTTACTAATATTGATTCTCATCCCATATTTATCGCACTGAACCTCCAATTCACTCAGCAATGCTTGCAACCCCTTGGCTGACTGAGCAACTAATGCTTGGTTATTCAATCAATCCTAACCAATTTTATGAATTCCCCTCCGACTTTCATTCCTACCTCCAGTTCTTCCCATGCCTCTTTAGTCATTTCCTCCACATATTCGTTGAACAGCACTGGTGGCAATGGGCAACTCAGCCTTACACCTCTTCCTAACACTGCCCATCCGAACTCTCCGTTCCCCACTCACACCTGAGCAGTCTGAGACATGTAGAGGTTGCGGATCAGTCTCCTGTCCCTCCAATCCATTCCTATTTTCTGAAATACATGCATTCATTTTTCCCAATTCACTCTAGCAAATGCTTTTTCAAAATCTACAAAACAGGCAAAAACGTCCTGATTGTATTCTATATTCCTCTCGATTTGTGATCTCATTACTACAATGGCATCACGTGTACCTCTTCCCTTCCTAAACCCAAACTGATCATCCCCTAAGTATTCATTTGACTTACTCTCTATCCTTTTGTTGATGATCCTGAGAATAACTTTAGCTGCGTGGGATATCAAACTTATTGTTCTGTAGTCCTCACATGACTTAGCCTTTGCCTTTTTCAGAATAGAAACTAATATTGATCTCACTAGGTCTTCCAGTCAGATTTCTTTCTCAAAGATACTACGAATCAGATCATATAGAGTCCTCCTTCCACATTTTGCTAAACGTTTCATTAGTTCTGCAGACCCCACCCTATCCGTCTTTCCTAACACCCTTATTTGCTTTCATCTCCTTTAATGCCCTTTCTATTTCATCGTCGAGTATGCCTGGACCTAAGCTATCTTCCTCTACGTCATGTTCCTTTTCTATGTCTAACCTTGTCGGCCTAAGTTCTTTACCATACAGTGTTTCTATTTATTCCTTCCATCTCTCTTGGATCTTTCTGTGTCAACTATTATCTCAACCCACTTATCTTTAACTGTTAGTACAAATCTTGCCTTCTTACTTCCCGATAATAACTTAACCTTACTGTATATTCACTTGTCATTTTCTATGTTTACCTATGCCTTTTGTGGTTTCTATAACAATAGTCCCCCACCTCACCACCCTCTCTTCATTTGCCTACTGTCGCATTCCAATCCCCCATCACTATCAAATGTTTCCCCGCAGGAACACACGCGCTTATATCCTCTAACTCATCGTATATCCTATTGACTTATTCCTCCTTATGTTTGCTTGGTGGCATGTATACCTGAACAAAGACCAAGTTCATCGGCTCTGCTTTAATCTCTACGAGTAACATTCTGTCAGTTGCTTGCTCTATATTGACTACCCTTCTTCCTACCCTTTTATTTAATATTACGGCAACCCCTCGTTGGCTCTCATCCCAGTCGCTGTATATTACTCTATAATTATCACTCCAGTAATCCCCACTATCCTTCCATCTCACCTCGCAGAGACCTAAAACATCTATATTACCTCTTTCCATTTCTCACTTAATATTTTCTAATTTGCCTCTCCTCAACATTGTCCTGACGTTCCAGGTTCCTATTCTAACTACTTTCGCCTTCTGCTGAGTCTTCTGTCCTGCTGCTGTTATTTCTTCCCTGCAAGGATTTCGTGGGATGACGACCGCGGGAGCCTTGACTCCCCCGCTGCCGGACACACGGCCACTTGGGCCGAGTCCCGCAGTTGCCAGGACTCAATTTCTGTCTTATGTCCATCATTTTTAGTGGGAATAATAATTGAGGTGGTTTCTCTTGCCTTCCTCAATAGTGTTTTTGACGTGGCACCATCACTTAATGGTCACCCCTCTGGGGTCAGAGTCCTTTGCATTCGCCTCAATGAGGAACAGACGTTGCGTGGTCTACCTTTTGTCTGGATCCTAACCTTTGGCCTATCTGGCATGTTGTGGTTAATGGGAGGGGGGGATTAATTATAATGGATAATATTTCCGCAAGCCATTAAAGATCCCCCTTTACAACGTAGGGAATTTTTTTTCTTAAATAAATTTTCAATTGACATGAAAATAAGAAATGATGGGAAAATATGGCAGGAGCAAAGTTTCGTAATTGTAACTTTTGCTGTTCAATTTTTACTTAAACATTGAGTGTCACCAATATTAATAAACTATCATTATTATTTTGGTAATCTACCGGTTAAGGTAGGTTTTTTTGGATGGACACAACTATCAAATAAATATTTTGCAACTCCAAACAAAACCCTAATCCAGCAACCGAATATACATCAGGTCCCTTTAATTTCTGTGTACTTCATTCCTCCCTTCATCCCCTGTCTATAAGACATCCCTATCCCCCTATTCCTGCCCTTTCCTCGTTTTCCTAACATTCTCCCCTCTATTACAGTCTTCAACATCCCACTGCCGCTCAATACACCTTTCGTCCATTTTTTATCTGCCTCCATAGGATTTCTCCCAACAAACCCCTCTCCTCACCCACCATCCCTAGCTATACTTCCTCACTTGTTTTCCTTTTTTCGGTCCATTTCATCTTCTACGTCCTTCTCCACACCCACGTTATGTCAATAGCCTCTAATCTGCATCCATCCTCCTGCTTCAGAGAGCATATTATTAATAACTATATTTATTATTAATAAATTGATTAATTACAATACTTGTATTTATTTAAGCAGTGTTTCCTTTAGTAATAACAAGTTATCTGGTTTAACTCAGTCATTACAAGATTGGAGTGGCATTGCAGTCAGGGTGTGCTCACCAGCGAGGAGCTTTTCGGAAGACAGCTGGGAATCATATTCTTCATCAGGACAATCTTCTATAAATTCCATAAATTACTCATTACTCTCATCGTCTAGATACAATATAAAAACACCGATGAAGCTTTTGGAAAGCTCGGTGATTAGGCTACAAAATTCAACTAGGAATTTCCTCATAAAAATGTAAGTTTTGCCTTTCTCTTTAGCTCTTTATTCAAATGACAACTTGGGAAACTGTTTTAACTTAAATTTATGTAATAATAATAAAAAAAATGGTTGTCTACTTATGGATAAATTAAGTTCATTATTACCTATTTTTAAATTTTTGCTGGAAGTAGGTTTTTCATTTTAGATATAATTTTGAGTTACTAAAATAAAAATTATGCATCTATTTATCATTTAATTGATGTATTTTCTCATTTTAATGTGGCCATATCGCATAAGGGACTCTAAATATTCTTTGTTTTACAAACTGATATCAAGTTTTGATTCCCAGATACAATCACATCAATTTTTTTTACACACATGACCTAATGGATTATTTCTCAATTTTCTAAATTGCCCTTTCAACATTTATGCTTTTGCAGAAGGTAATCTTGTGTTCTTAATAAACTTATTAGGATAATACTATGGAGACATGCAGAGTAATTGACTGCATTCACAATTAGATACTAATTATGCAATATTTTAATGTTATCTTGTTTAAATAATGTTGTAGTTATTGGGTTGTAGAATTTTTAAAATTATTAATTAGACCTAAAACTCCTTATTTAAAGCTTTTTTTTCCAAATCTGAAAGGCTTTTTAGGATTTTAATTTATTCTCGATTAATGAAAATTTAAAACTCCTAATTAACAATTTTGATGCAAGAAGTTTTCCACTTTTTGCATTAGGAATTAACAAAGGTTTCTTGAAATATAAATGCAAATACAATGGAAAGATTTTGTTGAGATAATACTTCTCACCACAATATCTTATTTAGTCCTGAAAATAATTACATATTCCAGGGCTGCATAGCACTAGATGTATCAGTTCAAAGAGCATTTCAATGCAATGTAGACAGGTTAATTTTTTAATATGTTCCATATTTGTCCTCAGATACTTCTTAGGCTTTGAAAGTCCTTTTTCCGGGAAGATGAGAAATATATTACCCGCAGCACAAACATTACCACAGGTATTGCTATTGACTTTTATCTGATTATGTTTTCCCTAACTGTGTATAATTACCCTGGAATATAAGTGTTTTTAAACTAATAGTCTGTGAGTTTAAGCTACTAGTGGAAGAGATGCTTGGATAAATGTCTAAGATCCCCAGGAAAGTATTGCAAAGACAATTAAGGCTTTCTATATTTGTTGTAGCCATGTTGTTTTCTCATAATATTGCCAGGTTGGATCCTTTCTGAACAATCCTAATATAAATGAATTCATTTTAATTCGTAACAAATGTATAGAAATTATAATTAATGCTATTTTCATTGCTGTTTCATTGTTATAAACGTAGTTATTGTTACTAATAATGTTATTGTTAATGTTATTCAGGTTTTTACTTCATTTTCTGTTCTTTTAAATGATAAATGACTTCATTATTATTTTCGAATAACAAAATTTATTATAATGACATCTTTAAAATAAAATATCCTTGGGGGTTAACTTCCTTTATTACAGGATGAGATGCCAAATGTACCTGTAATAAACTTCAAAATATTTGAAATTTATGAAGATGCCCTGTGTTTGTCTTCATTTTTTGATTCAGAAGAAAGGATGGAGTCATCTAAAGAATCAGCTATGCTTCTACCAGCATCAATTATGAATTTCTTGTACGAAGTGTAAGTTCTGACCTTCAAGTGATGATTTCTGGTTTTTGTCATAAATTTATGGATTTGATTAATATTTAACATGAAAAAAATAGTAAGTTAGTGTGTCCACAGAAAATTGATTACAATGTGACGTGGGTTTTGAGCTTCAACAAATATCTTAATTCTAGAGATGTCCTATTCAAGCGAGATTTAATGAATATGTTGAAGTTACATCATTCATTGATATATTTTGTTTGAAAAGCTTAATTTAGAAATGGATATTGAAAGCCCAAACAGGTGACATAAGTTATCACAGTAAAAAGTTCAAAGATATTATTTAAAGATAGTAATGTAAAAAAGATATACGAGGCGTATTCTTAAAGTAAGTACCTTTTGCTTATTATTAAATATTGGCGCTTCAGAACACAGTTTTGCTCCTGCAGCGCCATCTACTGATTCATTGAGAAGCTATAGCAGCATTTGTTTTGTTTCAGAAGACGTTTGCTTGTCCGTGCATGCAAACAACAATGTCCACGACAATCGTTGATCCCACCAGGTGTGAAGTGCGTTCTGTCATACTCGATTCTTGTATGCAAAAGGATTGTCGGCTGCTGAAATTCATCGGGAATTATGCCTAGTTTATAAACTTACAGTTATGAGTGGATAAGGAAAGGTTAGACTGCTGTAAAGTGCTGTCATTTTAAAAATGGACGAACGAATGTCCATGACGAAGAGCGAAGTGGTAGGCCCAGTATTCTGACCGATGAAATTGTTTTGCAAGTGGAACAAAAACTGCGATGTGATCGTCGATTGACAATTAATGGCCTAGCTGAACAGTTTCCTCAACTTGGACGCACTATTGTCTACAATATTGTTACGGAAAACCTCGGATACGACACATTGCGTGCAAGGTGGGTACCGAAAATGCTCACCGACCACCACAAAGAGCAAAGAATGTCCAGTGGACGAGAGTTTTTGGGTCGTTGGGAACTCTTTAAACCACCCACCGTACAGTCCTGACCTTACACCCAGCGACTACTTCCTCTTCTTGCACTTGAAACAATGGTTCGGTGGACAACGTTTCGAAACCGAAGAGGAACTCAAGAATGGCGTTGTCGATTGGTTCAACCCTCAGGCGGCTAGTTTCTATGCAGAGGGGTTAAAGAAGCTGGTGCAGCGGTACGAAAGATGCTTAGAAGTGAACGGCGATTATGTAGATAAGTGAAGTAGGTTTGTAGCTAACTAAAAGTGCCAATAAAATGTGTTTCATATGAGTATATTTTTTCCTGTGACCAAACGGGCCTTACTTTATGAACACGCATCGTATATATTTGATATTTTTAATTATTTAATTCAATCTAGGTACCATTTTATGCAGAAAAATTGCAGTATGTTGCTCATTTACATGCTGTTGGATGCTTTTCATTTACAGAGAAATTTAATTCTTTGATTTAGTAAATGAACTTAAATTTGAGAAATATGCAGATATCAACCATTGTGCGTATTGTTATATTTATGAGATTAATACTTGGTCATTCCTAAAATTTATAAAAATGGGAGGTAATACCATATTATTTTAAAGCAATCTTGTTTAAATACAATGTTTGGAATTAGTGGTAGAATGTTTTTTAAAGATTTCAGTTTTATCCAAAGTAATTGCCTGCATTTTTTCCAAATTTGGAAGACAATTGGCAAGCTTTTGGCACATTTTTTTTTTAAATATGGAATATGGTTTAATGCATAAAATTGGCATGAAATAGATCTTCCTCATTTTTACTGAATTTAAAATTCCAATTGATGATTATTGTTTTAATGGCAGTGAAGAAAACATTTTACCAAATAAATCCTTCTAAAATTATTTCACTCTGTATGTAGCTATCAAAATATATTGGTAATCGAAATTATTGGTTTTGTAGCAATATATAGATCGTAGTTCTATGAGAAAATTGATGCATTGTAGATAGATTGACATTTATTTGCCTCTTCTTCTATTATTCCATCTTCTATTTGTTCACAGACATAATCTAGGCCAAGGCAGGATTCCTCTGGGCAAGATTGGAAATATTCTAGCTAGAAGACAAACAAATATGAAGGTATTTATTGACATATCATGTTTGTATGCTTGTTGTTAAATTATATGATTGTTGTGCGTTTGTTTATGTATACATCCTGTATTATTATAATATCTGAAAGAATTGGAATTCCAATATTACTGAAAGAACATCACTAAAGTTCCAACTTGAAAGACCTAAGGAAAATGAGCAAATATTGCCATCAGGAGATGATTGGGTTGGAGTATCAATGGATGATGGGCAGCCATATTTGTTAGATGATATGGAAGATCAAGAATATTACTCTGAAGGCTCAATATACCAATCAATGAAGATATTACAATATCCACTCGACCATTACATATGTGTCAACAAGTGAGTTATATTTACTAGTACTGTGTTTGGTCATAATGTATGAATTAACTAATTTAGTTCAATATTTAATATACAGGTATATCTACTTGAATGATTCATTTATAGACAATTTTTCAAATTAAAGCATAATTGCAGAAATAGGAGCTATATGTTGAACTAATAAAAAAAGCTAACCAGTAATGCATAAATTATATATATTTTTTACGAATTTTGTTCATCTTTTAAATCAATTTTAGATTTTTAATGTATAAAAACACAATGTATTTCATTCCCTTGTTTCCTGGTAAAATATTTATGTTTCAAATATCACATTTTTTTCATTTATATTTGAGATGAGCATTCATTTTTTTCAATGTTTTAAATTGACTTTATTTGGAACTTTTTAAGAAAGAAAATTGTTTGAACTTTGATACCCTTATGAGCATAATAATTCTAATATTGGCATAATCTGAGTCTGCATAAAATGTACATTATTACTCAATATATGTTAACCGTTTCAGTATTAGTTTTATACCATTCCAGATTGATTTGGTAAATATTACTGCAATACAGATGTGAGGATTAGTTGTAGAATATATAAACAGTTTCTAATTATACTTTTAGTATTTATTCTCAAGAGTTTCTCCTTAATTTTTAGAGTTTAATTGCCATAAATATTTTCCTGTGTTTAAAAAGAAAAGTATTTCCTCAATTTTAATTGCTATGCAATAAATATAAGTCTAAATATTACCTAAGGAAATATTTTATTCAATAGTTGCTTCACTTAAAATACTTTATGTTATATTAAGCTTCTGTAATATTCATGTATACAGGGTTCGTCCATAAAATAAGTGTACTGAGCTCAGGAAAAAAATTTATTACACTTTTACATATCTTAAGCTAATATTCCTCAAAATAGGACCCTTTGTGAGTCGATACACTTGTTCCAGCGGCGTTCTCATTCCTGGAACGCTCCCGCGAAGGCATCATCGGGAACCTCTCCAAGACACGTCGTCACGGCCTCTTTGACGGCGTCCAAAGTCCCGTATCGCGTTCTTTTCAAACTCCTCTTTATCTTCGGGAACAGAAAGAAGTCCGGTGGTGCCAAGTCCGGGCTGTAGGGCGCGTTGCCACGCCGTGCTTGGCCAAGAAGTCCGACACGACAAACGCGGTGTGAGACGGCGCATTGTCGTGATGCAGCCGCCAGATGTTTTTGATCGCTGGCCCGGACGCGGGCGACTCGTTTTCGAAGCCTGTCGAGCACTTGGACGTAAAATGCAGCATTTACAGTTTGTCGTTCAGGTACAAATTCGTAGTGGACGACTCCCCTTTTGTCAAAAAAGACAATGAGCTTATTACACTTATTTTTCGGACGAACCCTGTACATGTATATGCTTTTATTCATTGAATGTTTTTTCAAATAATATTGTAGTGCTACTTTAGATATTATTTAAGATTTGAATTACAATATATATTTCAAATTAAAATAAAATTTATGTTTCAGATATATATCAGTATTGGAGAAATTATTTTTGCTCATGGATCCACTGAAAGATTTGAGGACTGAAAATATATTTGGCAGGTGAATATAATTTGCTATAGCAAGAAATCAAGAGCTCTACGGCCTCTAGGTTAAAATAATAAGGGGGAAAGACTCCAATGGCCGTAAAAAACAGTCGCAACTCTCGTCAGACCAAATTGTTGTGTTGGTATTCGCGGGAACCACGTAATGGACCAACCACAACCTCAAGAAAGAAAGAACCTCCAAGAAAGAAAGACTTTCAACCTTGTGTTGGAGGTGTTTTTCCCTTCAGTTCGCTGAAGAGGGCCACTTTGTGGCCGAAACACGCGTGTTCGACGCATATCCTCGTCTGCGCTCTATTGTTTTCAGATTCTCCCAGAAGTTGGGCCCTTTGAGTGGGTGTGTGTGTGTGCTTCTTGAGTGCTAGTGTGTGTGATTGGTCTGTGCTCGTCCTTCGTGGATAGTCACAGAGTGTGTGCTTGTAATACATCCTGGTATCCTTAACGGGGTCTTCCTTACAGCCTCGTGAAGGATTAAATTTCCACCTGGAATCTTTAACGAGGTCTCACAGCTTCGTGAAGGATTCCAGACGGGATAGTGTGTGTGTGGCTGTGTGTGGTCCCTTGGCGTGGATTAATTTCCCGTAAACCACCACAGAGGGTATTCTTGGTCGAGAGGTTGCGGTTGGTCACTTACGTGGTTCCCGCGAATACCAACACAACAATTTGGTCTGACGAGAGTTGCGACTGTTTTTTACGGCCATTGGAGTCTTTCCCCGTTATTATTATAATTTGCTATATTTGTTTCCTTATTTCTTTCAGACACAAGTATTAAAAAACCTTGAAAGTTTACAATAATTTGAATGTTACCAACTAAAAAATCATCATTAAGTTAGAACATATACATTCATCAAAAGGAATTCTGGAATTTCAATTTATTTAGCTGAGTATACTTCACACTAATCTCATATCCTGATCAATTTATGAACTTTCAACATATTGATGTCAATGATTAAATTTTTCATGATTTTTATATTACCCTTAATGTTATTAGAACATTTCCTTTTGCCTGAACAGCCACAGTATTAATATTTCCTGCTGTAAAATCAATTACTGCTCTAATGTACTGCAATTTAATATTTTTCACCATTCAAAAGGCATATTATTTATCTTTACAACATGCTGTAGGAAGTGAGATTTAACATAAACTCTCTGTAGCTTTTGGTAGCCATTCTAGAGAATTGAATTTGTCAAAGATGGAATTATCCGTCAAGTAAATTCTGTTCCTATCCAAAGTATGTAAGATAAATGAATGAATCATTACACAATGTAAATAACAGTTGCATGACGGCTTCTTTAAGTATATAAATGGTATAAATAACAATTACCCAAAGCCGTACTCTTAGGGGCACTAGTTAGGGGACACGGGGGAGGGTGCAAAGAATGAGGATAACAAAACTGCAAACACTCTCTCACTCCGGTATGTGCATTGCAAATTGACCGTCGTAAGTCTCAAACACACACACACTCAGGGTTTACAGGGGGTTTAACCCAACGGCAGGGACCCTTCACTCAGACAGACGTAAAAATAGAAATTGTAAAGGAACGGCACGCACCCCTCACTTCGGTATTTGCAGTACAAATTGACTGTTGCAAGTCACAAACACACACACACTCAGGGTTTACGGGGGAACAACCCCTCGCCAGGGACCACACACTCAGACAAGGCAAACAAAACCACACGCACTCTCTCACTCCGGTATATGCATTGCAAATTGACCGTCATAAGTCTCAAACACACACATACTCAGGGTTTACAGGGGGTTAAACCAACGGCAGGGACCCTTCACTCAGACAGACGTAAAAATAGAAATAGTAAAGGAACGGCACGCACCCCTCACTTCGGTATTTGCAGTACAAATTGACCATTGCAAGTCACAAACACACACACACTCAGTACGGCTTGGGGTAATTTGTATTTATTCCATTCATCAGGGTTTACGGGGGAACAACCCCTCGCCAGGGACCACACACTCAGACAATGCAAACAAAACCACACGCACTCTGCACTCCGGCACTCCTTGCACTGCAAATACCGGAGTGAGGGAGTGTGTGCACTTTTGTTATCCTCATTCTTTGCAACCTCCCCGTGTCCCCTAACTAGTGCCCCTAAGAGTACGGCTTTGGGTAATTTGTATTTATTCCATTCATTCGGCCGTAGTACGTTCCCTTTCTCTTTATTTATTGAAATGGTGTATAACTTAATCATCAGAGGAAAAACCTCTATTTCACCCTTTGGTGCAGTCATCAATATTTTGCATTTACTGCTTTTTTTATACTCTAAATTTAATCTATTCATTTCATTTGACCTTAGTCCTGTGAAACTAATTTGCAGAATCTAGAATGACCTTTTTTGTTCAAATTAGGTTCATGGAGATAATTATTTCACTGTAAAAATATAGCCTTTTATCATAAAATCACCAAAGACAGAAGATTATGTATTGTTATTATACATTGAACAATATGATGACTAAAAACATAGACAAAGCTACTCATCCTTGTGACTATTTAGAGGGATACCATGTTTTTAAAAACTACTATATACAGACAATAATACTAATGATAAACCATAAACACAGTAATCAACCCGGAGGTCGGTTTAGTAGGTGATGGTAGAGCTCACCCGTGTACCAAGCCTGACGGCATCTGAATATTCACCCATCAGGGTAGGGGGGCCAGTTCCTTTCCCTGTGCCGGTTATGGTTTCCCAGGAAGACCTGGTACCCGAACAATCAACTAGCTTGGGTGGAGAGTCAGGTGCCCAGAGTGCCTTGCCCGGGAATCGAACCCGGGACCCTCCGGTCAGTAGTCCAACGCTCTACCCACCAGACCACCGCGGCCCATATGTACATATATATATATGGTAGAGCTCACCCATGTACCAAGCCTGACGGCGTCTGAATATTCACCCATCAGGGTAGGGGGGCCAGTTCCTTTCCCTGTGCTGGTTATGGTTTCCCAGGAAGACCTGGTACCCAAACAATCAACTAGCTTGGGTGGAGAGTCATGTGCCCAGAGTGCCTTGCCCAGGAATCGAACCCGGGACCCTCCGTAAGGTAGTCCAACGCTCTACCCACTGGACCAGGGCAACCCGCAATACTAATGATGTTACATTAAAAGCCTATTTTATAGCCAAACAAAATTGAGAATGAGATTCAATTGAAGGATAAAATTCAAGACAATCATGTCCGTGGTTACAACATTATTTATATTAAGGTTTCAACTTCCCTGGGTTATTTTACGTTCAGTAAGTTAAAAGACATTTTTCACATTTAGCGATTGAGGTTTTAACAATTGCAGACATGTAAGTTTATCTAAATTATGTGTTACCACTAGACTGAGAGTAATCAGATCGAAATTCTTGTACCAATGTAAATCAGTTGTGTATAGGAATGTTATTGAAATAGTATAACTAGCTCCATTGTAAAATGATAGGAGAGATCAAATCAATATAATTAGAGTGTTTAATTGTGGACCAAATGGTTTTAATATATCATTCTTATTATTAAGAATAATAAGGCGAGGAACAATTAATTATGACAGATAAAGTAGAAGAAACATGACGTTCTATAGGAATTGTAAGTAATCAAGTATATTACCATTATTTTAAGGAATAACCCTTGTTAATATGTCTTCTTATCATGAATGATTCATCTCATTATTTTTGATGAAGTATTCCACAATTAGTTAAAAAAGTGTCTCTAATTATCACTAATATACTTGCCAACATTGAATGAATAATGAAACATATTTATAGATACCTATTAATTATAGATATATGTAATTTTTTACGGTACATGAATTTTGTGAAAATCACCCCATGCCACTCACCTAAGAAAAAAAGTTCAGAATATCTAGTAATCGCAAATATAAATCAGATTTATTAAAGTGGGATCATAAATTAGTTAGATTTGTCTCCATCTTAATTTATTAAAAATGTTTTTTAAACATTGAATTTAATGCAAAATTGCAATTTAATATTGATATTTTTTAAAAATATTCCGATAGGATACCGTGGTACTTAGTTATAAAGGAATTTTCCAGTAAAAATTACTCATACCACATTTTCTCAAAGAATATTCTGAAATGTAATTTGTTTTACAAATATTTTCAATTAGCAGACAATCGATGTAATTAAAGAATTAAAATGCAGCTATTGTTTTTGTGTATTGTTATTGAGTTATTTTCATGCTTATTTGCAATATTTTACATAATTGTAAATGCATGATTACTCATTTGGGATAGTATTTATGTTTGAATGAGTCATTTTACCTAGATAATTAGTTCAATCTAAGTGATTTGCAAGATTGCATGAAATTTTAATTGTAATTTATTCATTCACCATAAGCATATAATTATGCATGGCTTTGTCAATACATGTTTTACACTTCATTTCAGTAAAAAAAACATTATGCAAAAGCAAAACAATATTGCAAAGTACAAATACATACAATTTACAACTTTTTGGAATTAACACATTTCAGTTACACATTTGAAAGGGTATGCATTGGAAAATCATCTACACTCTAAAATAATTTACATGAAAGTAGTTTTTTTCATGGCACACTTGAATTTAAAGGAACTTTTGATATTTTTAATATAAGCAGGCAATTTATTGTACATAAGTATTCCCTGATGATCCATTTCCCTTTAGTCGTTTTATTTACTCTGTGCTGACTTTAAAATGGAATGCATTTTGGCTTCTCGTATTATGACTGTGAAGGTCACAGTTTTTAATAAACATGTCCTGATTTTTGTTAATAAGAGACACTGTTTCAAGAATGTATAGACAAGGAAGAGGTAAAATTTCTAGTTTTTCAAAAATAGGTTTACTGGGAGCTCTATTATTAGAATTAGTTATTATGCGAATAATCTCTTTGTGCGGCGGGGACGAGAGCCAACGAGGGGTTGCCGTAATTTAAAATAAAGGGGTAGGAAGAAGCGTAGTCAACATAGAGCAAGCGACAGATAGAATTTTACTCGTAGAGATTAAAGCAGAGCCGACGAACTTGGTCATTGTTCAGGTATACATGCCACTGAGCAACCACAAGGAGGAAGAAGTCGATAGGATGTATGATGAATTAGAGGATATCATCGCGAGTGTTCCTGCAGGGAAACATTTGATAGTGATGGGAGATTGGAATGCGACGGTAGGCGAAGGAAGAGATGGTGGTGAGGTGGGGGACTATGGGTTAGGCACGAGGAATGAACGCGGGGAGAAAGCAATTGAATTCTGCAGGAGACAGGGGTTAGTCATCACTAACACATGGTTTAGACACCACAAAAGGCGTAGGTATACATGGAAAATGCCAGGTGACTCAGAAAGGTATCAGTTAGATTATATTATGGTTAGGCACAGGTTTAGGAACAGTGTGATAAATTCGCACAGTTTCCCAGGAGCGGATGCGGACTCTGACCACAATTTAGTTGTTATGAAATGTAATGTTCGTTTCAAGAAGATAAGGCAAGGGCGGCGGGTTAAAAAATGGAATTTAGAAGCAGTAAATGGATTAACGAGGAAGGAGTATCAGCAGGCTGTAGAGAAAATGATGAATGACGGTAAAGAACTAAGTACTATCGAAGAAAAATGGGAATGTATCAAGAAAGGGATATTGGAAGCCGCTAAAGACACTATAGGAACCGTTAACGGGAAAAGGATAAGGAAACCATGGGTAACGGATGAGATGATTGCAAAGATGGATGAGATAAGAAGATGGAAAAATGTAAACACAGAGTTAGGCAAAATGAAGTACAAAGAGTTAAACAATAAATTGAGAAGGGCCACAAATAAAGCAAAAGAAGAATGGTGGAAAACGCAATGCGAGGATATGGAAAGTTTACAGAAGAAGGGTGAAATTGGTGCTCTATACAGCAAGGTGAAGTTATTATCGGGAAGTAAGAAGGCAAGATCTGTGCTAACAGTTAAAGATAAATGGGGTAAGATAATAGTTGAACCAGGAAAAATCCAAGAGAGATGGAAGGAATATATAGAAACACTGTATGGTAAAGAACTTAGGCCGACAAGGTTAGACATAGAAAAGGTACATGACGTAGAAGAAGATAGCTTAGGTCCAGGCATACTCAACGATGAAATTGAAAGGGCATTAAAGGAGATGAAAGCAAATAAGGCTGTGGGGGTGGACAACATTCCTGTAGAAATGTTGAAATGGTTAGGGAAAGGTGGGAAGAAGGCCATACATGGACTGATTCGTAGTATCTATGAGGAAGGAATCTGGCCGGAAGATTTTGTGAGATCGGTGTTAGTTCCTATTCCAAAAAAGGCAAAGGCTTCGTCATGTGAGGATTACAGAACAATAAGTTTGATATCCCATGCAGCTAAAGTTATTCTCAGGATCATCAACAAAAGGATAGAGAGTAAGGCAAATGATTACTTAGGGGATGATCAGTTTGGGTTCAGGAAAGGAAGAGGTACGCGTGATGCCATTGCAGTAATGAGATCACTAGTCGAGAGGAATATAGAATACAATCAGGACGTTTTTGCCTGTTTTGTAGATTTCGAAAAAGCGTTTGATAGAGTGAATTGGGAAAAATTAATGCGTGTATTGCAGAAAATAGGAATGGTTGGAGGGACAGGAGACTGATCCGCAATCTGTACATGTCTCAGACTGCTCAGGTGCGAGTGGGGAACGGAGAGTCCGGATGGGCAGTGTTAGGAAGAGGTGTAAGGCAGGGTTGCCCATTGTCACCGGTACTGTTCAACGTATATGTAGAGGAAATGATTAAAGAGGCATGGGAAGAACTGGAGGTAGGAATGAAAGTCGGAGGGGAATTCGTAAAATCGGTTAGGTTTGCTGATGACCAAGCATTAGTTGCTCAGTCAGCCAAGGGTTTGCAAGCATTGTTGAGTGAATTGGAGGTTCAGTGCGATAAATATGGGATGAGAATCAATATTAATAAAACCAAGGTTAAGCGATTTTCCAGAAAGAAAAAGGCTAAGCTAAATATTAAAATAGGCGGGGAAAAATAGAGCAGGTAGAGCAGTTTACATATCTTGGAAGTGTTTTGGACCAATACGGTCAAAGTGGTAGGGACGTAAGAAGAAGAATTGCGCTAGGTAAGGAGGCTTTCTCAAGGAGGAGGGAGTTGATGACGGGGATGTTGAGTAGGGATGTTAAGACAAGACTCGTAAAAACTCTGATGTGGAGCGTAGCTATGTACGGCGCGGAAACGTGGTCGCTGAAGCAGGAGGATAGACGTAGATTGGAGGCTTTTGAAATGTGGGTGTGGAGAAGAATGGAGAAGGTGAAATGGACAGAAAGGAAAACAAATGAGGAAGTACTAGGAATGGTGGGGGAGGAGAGGGGTTTGTTGAGAGAAATCCTATGGAGGCAGGAAAAATGGATGAAAGGCGTATTGAGCGGTAGTGGAATGTTGAAGAGGGTAATAGAGGGGAGAATGTTGGGCAAGCGAGCTAAGGGTAGGAACAGGATAGGGATGTTGGACGGAATGAACGGAGGAAAGAAGTACACCGCGATGAAGAGGGACCTGATATAGATTAGTTTGCTAGGTGGGGAGTCACAAAATGTTTTTTTGATAGTTGTGTCCATCCAAAAACCTACCTTAACCAGTAGATTACCTAATACTAATAATCTCTTTTTGCATTTTAAATAATTTTGGAAGGAAGATAGAGGAGCTCCAAAAGGGAATACCATAATGGAGAAGTAACTGCATATAGCCAAAATATATATAGTCCTCAATGCCTGAATGCAAATGATTTCCTTGAGTACACGGAATGCATAACAGATTTGTGCCAGTTTTTGAGATAAATTATTAATTTGTTCCTCCCATGAAAGATTAGAGTCAATCCAAATACCTAAAAACTTTATTACCTTTAGTTCTTTTATGGGCAACTGTTAATTATTGGATATAAATTTATTAACTTCTTCTGGAGATTGAAGTTTAAATAATGGGTTTTACTAACATTTAAACATAGCTTAATGTCAGTGAGCCAGTTCATCAAATTATGTGTAGTTTCTGTTACCTCGTTCATTAATTGAGTGGGATTAAAAAAAAACCATAAACACAGTAATCAACCCGAAGGTCGGTTTAGTAGGTGATGGTAGAGCTCATCCGTGTACCAAGCCCGACGGCGTGTGAATATTCACACATCAGGGTAGGGGGGCCAGTTCCTTTCCCTGTGCCGGTTATGGTTTCCCAGGAATATCTGGTACCCGAAAAATCAAGTAGCTTGGGTGAAGCCCAGGTGCCCAAAGTGCCTCGCCCGGGAATCGAATCTGGGACCCTCAAGTTGGGCAGTAGTCCAACGCTCTACCCGCTAGACCACCGCGACCCGCAAGTGGGATTATGGTTATTAAAAATTAAGTTAGTATTATCAGCAAATAGTATTGTATTGCAGAGTGGTAAATTTGCAGGTAAATCATTTATGAAGACTAAAAATAGAAGTGGTCCAAGAATGGAGCCCTGCGGAACTCCACAAATAACAGAAGTTGTACTTGATGCAGATGAATTCATTTCAATATATTGTGACCTATCAGTTAAATATGATTTAAACCAGTCCTTTGCATTGCCTCTTATACCATATATTTCTAATTTTTTTAAAAGAATTCCATGGTTAACTGTATCGAAAGCTTTTTTTTTAAATGTATTTAAAAAATGTATTTGAAGACATAAAGATTAAGCTCTATCCCATGTAATCAATGTAAAACTTATCTTTGTTGAACATTGATAAATCTATGACTTAAAAGGCTTCACTGGGCTTTTGTAATAAATCCATATCTAAGGATGCCTGTGCATAAAATGCATTTAATTGAAAATTGAAGTGCAATATCAGTTGTTAATAAATGTTTAACATTAAACCATACATCACTGGATAATTAAACCTTTTCTTTTTGCAGCTCAAGTAATGAAAACAGAGTCTCTGCATGGAATCTTATTCATGGAATCGTGTTTTTGGTGACCTTAAGATTAAGGCAAGTCAATGAAGACATTCAGCTCTGAATGCCAATGAGTAGAGTTCAATTCACCAGCAAATGTCAACGAATTTCCAACAGTGAAGATGGAGGAATTGAATAAGAAACAATTTCATGACATTGGCTTGTGTTGTGAGTGGTTTGAATATTTATAAAATACTGATGGACCGTTATATAAGGTTAGAGATGAGGCATCTTTTTTAAGCAAGTACAGTGCTGAAATAAAAATAGTTGGTATATCTTCTTCATAATTTTATTTTTAATTGAAAGTTATAACTTAAATATTCTTTTCAACATAATTTCCCCTATTATTAAAGCGCTTAAATTTGTCATAGGACCCACTTTTCAATCCCATCCTCAAAAAATTCTGCTGCCTGACTTGATGGCCATCATTACATTGACCTCCACATTGTTTTTACTAGGCTGACCAGCCAGATTGCATTCTTCAAATTCAAAAACATGTTGTAGTCATTGCGTACTACATTTAGACTGCACATCAAGTTCTTCCCAGTCAAATGATTGCATGATACCTTGGGTTTTATTTAGCTGTGTTCATAAACACTATCATTATACAAAACAAGCTCATTACTTAAAACATACATTTGTTTTGGATTACAGAGTGTACTTTTATCTAATAATCTTATATGGTTCTATATTATTTCCTCACTCATAGTGTTTCCTCCATGAATTTTCCTATGCGACAATATATTCCAACCACTTTCATGTCTTTTGCATTAAGAACACTAAACAGCAGGGCAATTGATATAATCTAGAAGATTCTCATTTGGCAGAGGCATTTTTTACATTGAGAAACCTTAATGAGGTCAAATGTTGCCATAACAGCATCTGTCACTTCTTAACAGATTTACCTATAGGTACAGAGGCATGTGCCAGGCACTACCTTGGTCAAATATCAAAATGGCACTTACTTAAAAGTTACCATCTTGTATATTGATAAACAGAATAGGAAGTAGAGTTTTACTGAAGATATATGGCACATATGGTGTCTGAATCAAAGATCTTACATTTATAAGAAGAAGGAAAGATACTAAGATACAATACAATCACCTGCTCTCACAAAAGACCAAACACAATTGCGGATGTTTGAATTATTTGAATGACTCACTGTTTATACATTTCTTTGTGATGTCTAATCAATCTTCTTTTCTCTCTTTTCAGTGGAATACAAGGTTTAGGTTCCAATTTGGATACTGAGATAACAGACATGGTCACTGTCTTGAAAAGTATGATGAATAAATTTCAAAGGTAATGCATCAGCTTATATTTTCATTAAATGGTAGATAAAGTTATTTTTAATGAAAAACATGAAGAAAATATAGAACTTAACTAGAGAAATAAAAAAACATATCTCCATATGACTGGTAATATGATTGCTTATGAATAGGTTTGGATGAATATTTTGTTTATGGAATATTATAAACAATTGAAGATATCAGTAGGTATTGTTTTGATAGAAAATATGCTTTGAATAGTGTTTTCTTTATTCAGTATAACATTTTAGATCTGCTGCAAGTTTCAAAGTTTCCTACAGACTATATGACCTTTGAATCTGTTTGTCTCTTTCATATTCAATAGGAATCAATTGCATGTCATCATTTTTGTGTTCAAATCCTACCTGAGCAAAGCAGTTGCATTGAAAAGGTGAGTATTTTACAAATTATCACCCTATTTATTAAGTTGATGGTGTTACACTACTTTGTAAAGAGCTATATTTTTAGGCATTAAAAATACCTTCAGGCATTAATGAAAAAAAAGAGGTTGAATAACACCAGAATACAACAATATTGTTGATTTTTGACAATTTGATACATCTTGTATACAGGGTTCGTCCGGAAAATAAGTGTCTTGACAAATAAGTCTTTTTTTGACAAAAGGGGAGTCGTCCACTACGAATTTGTACCTGAACGACAAACTGTAAATGCTGCATTTTACGTCCAAGTGCTCGAAAGGCTTCGAAAACGAGTCGCCCGCGTCCGGACAGCGATCAAAAACATCTGGCGGCTGCATCATGGCCGTCTCACACCGCACTTGTCGTGTCGGACTTCTTGGCCAAGCACGGCGTGGCAAGGCTGCCCTACAGCCCGGACTTGGTACCACCGGACTTCTTTCTGTTCCCAAAGATAAAGAGGAGTTTGAAAGGAATGCGATACGAGACTTTGGACGCCGTCAAAGAGGCCGTGACGACGTGTCTTCGAGAGGTTCCCGATGATGCCTTCGCGAGAGCGTTCCAGGAATGGGAACGCCGCTGGAACAAGTGTATTGACTCACAAAGGGTCCTATTTTGAGGAATATTAGCTTAAGATATGTAAAAGTGTAATAAATTTTTTTCCTGTGCTCAGTACACTTATTTTATGGACGAACCCTGTATCATGGCATAATACTGTGATGTACAAATTTGTATAATACACAACTTCTTTATTCTCAATAGGCAACTTGAGGATGATCCCTATCTGTATCCAGACATTGAAGCAATCATCAAAGCATTGTCTGCTGAAATGGAGTTATTTAGGTAATTATTAACTTTGTTTTTCATGTTGTGCAATAATATTAAAGCTTTCATTAATCCTTTGAAGTCAATAATTAAGGTATTTCCTGGAGTCATGGCATATTACCATTCTATGCAGATAAATGCAAAGATTAACTTTGATTAAGTTTAGGTTTGGAACACTGAGTTATCCTTATCTTTTGTTTAATATCCTTGGTTTTTGTAAAGTACCTAAATCTTTATTATTATATTTAGCTGATGGGAAGGTGATCCCACAGGTACAAAATACCAAATTTTTGGGTTTCCTCATAAATTCTCAAATCTCTTGGGATGAGCACATAAGTACTTAAACCAGTAAGTTAAGCTCTGTCTGCTTTTTAATAAGGTCCATTAGATCCACAGTTTCAGTGGCTGTTCTCTGTGCACTTTACTATGGAGAATTTTATTCTCACATAACCTATAGTATCCTCTACTGGGGTTCGTCTTCTAAGGCCATGATCATTTTCAGGGTCCAAAAGAGAGCCATTCGGCTCATATGTTTTGCAAAACATGATGCCCCTTGCCGTCCCCTGTTTAAAAAATTGGATATACTGCCAGGACCATGCATTTATATTTTTCATGTATTAGTACATACAAAAAGAAATCTATCTGAGTTTGTGAAAAATTGTGATATCCATAAATATTCTACTAGGCAGAATGAGCAGCTGCACGTTTTATATGTACATACAAAAAATGCAGGTGCTGGCCCAAATTTTATGGGCCTCCAACTTTACAATAAAGTCCCAACTGAGATTAAGTCCCAAAAAAGTGTGGCTGCATTTAAGGTCAACCTACTCAGGTTCTTAAAATTAAAAATGTTTTATTCAATTGCCGAATTTCTTGTTAATGCCTGATGTGTATCATGTATCCATGTATGTATTCTGTTACTTACTCTGACGTGTCTTATATCAAGTAAACAGTTGTAACAACTTGATCGCTGGACAAATAAATTGTATTGTATTATTATCTTGTCCAGAATGGAACTCTTATATGTTTAGATTTTGTTTATCTTTTATCATAGTCTCATGAATTATCATTATTAAATTCATTAAGATAATTATAAAATCTAAAGACTGATACGTTATGATATTTTCAATTTTTCATAAGCTTTAATGTTCAATGTTGAATTTAGTCATTTATTTTTCAATGATGTGTTGTTTAAATTTTGAAGACATTTTTTTGACATTCACCTTGTTATATTTTTTATTCATCTGTGCACCTTGTTGACACTTGTACATATCCACGACCTTATGCTGAATGTCTTTCTATCAGGGTTGATGAAAAGTCAATGCTAATCTACCAGAGGAAAATTAGAAACTACATCTGGGCGATGAACAATGTGCAAAAAGTCAAACGGTGAGTTTTTCAAATAAAATCAATGTGTTTTTTAATATAATTATTCATGTTTTCATAGGTATTTCAGTTGCCTTGATTAGTTATTTCATTTTAATTTTTGTTTTCCATTGGCAGTAGGCCTACAATAATTAAAGAAGGACTTGTTAGAGGAAGGACCTTTAATATAGAAGTACACTGAAAAGACATGCAAATGAAGGACTATTTATTATTATTTGACAATTATTATTTAATTTGAGCTCAGAATGAATACCGATTTAACAACCTTGTAATATGATGTATGGACATACTTTTTGACATAATTATAATTCCAAAGACACCTTTCTCTAAAGTCCCTTCCATCCAATGTGCCTTTTTACCTAATTTTACTCCTCTTATGTGTCAATAATGCCACTTATCCATTTGATATTATCCCTTTTCACATACATAACATTTCTTTACAGTCCATTTCCAATAGTATGTCCTGTAATGACCTGTATCCTATTAATTCCTTTGGAGTTCTCACAATAACCCTATCTTCTCCCCTGTTCCCACGCCTACAACTTCTTTATTTGCTTCTCATTCTGTCATTTTCATCTTTTACATCCTCTTCAATGCATCTTACATTGGTTACATTAGTTCAAATGCACCTCATCATCCTTACACAATCATTTTCCTACTAACTGACCAAATTTCCAATCCGTTGAAAAACAACTCTGCATCATAGTTCAAGAGAGTCTTTCCTTGGCATCATCAGTCATTGTTCATCTTATCCATTATTTCATATGTTAACAAGCCTATGTTGATCATTTTGATTCTAAACAAAGACCTTCCTATCACCTTGGCACTTTAGGTACTCCCAAAACAGCTTCTTAATTTCCAAATTCATCTTCAAAGCTTTAATCATATTCAGAGAAATACATATAATTGCGTGTTTCAAAGAAAAAGGCTTTTGTTATGATAACTCTTTGTTAGGCAATGACTGCAGATTCTGTCAATGGATCAAAGAACCATATTGTCAATTGACTTTGGCATGGCTAGAATTTTTTTTTCTTTCTGTCAGTTTTTCCTTTTAAATACCATCCATACATTAGGGATGTATTTGGATGTAATAATTCAGTTCAGTCAGCTATTTCGTGCTCTTATTTCAAGTACTTTAATTAATTTTCAAATAATAAGTTTTTCCATATTCGATTTCTTGGATGGAAGATTGAAGTGACGATTGATAGCATTAATTTAGATGATTTTTTTATGTCATTCCGGTATTCAACCAATGAGAAATAATCACATTGCTTCTCTTTCAGTCCTGATGATAATGTTAAACTTCATGCCCTTCTGCATGGACTTGGCCGTAAACTAATCAAGTTGGCCAACTCTCTTATGTCTTCAATAATTAATCGCTGGGTGCTGATCACAAGCAACCCTGCCTTTAAACATCAATTGGAAAGGTACGTGTCCAGTGTAAAATTTAAAATTGGTTCCAGACAATCTACGACCTCACCAGACAATGGCCAAGAAGGGACGAGATTGGAGGATTTGGAATGCAAGGCTCACCCTAGCTGGTATATGGCAGAATTGAAGGTTATTAAAGGTTCTACTGTATTTTTATTTATATGAATTGAAAAATATACAAATTTGTATATGTATATTTATATATAATGTAATTAAAATTAACACTAGTAAGACACAAACACAGAAATAATGGTATGCTCTCAATCCCCAAACAGCACTCCAAAATATCATTTCCTTTGACAAATACTATTGTCTCTACATATTAGCACCCTTCCCATCCTCAGACCCTACAATGAAACTCAAAACACTAGAGCTGGCTTACATCTGGCTCCTCAAATTCATGGAATCGCCCAGGTATTAATATTAGACACTAATTGGCCCCTTTATACACATAATTTCATCCCCCTCTGCCCCCACCACCTTCCATATCAAGCCCACTTTTATTCCTTCATTAAAATAGCCCATGCTTAAATTTTACCTTCCAAACCCCTCCCTTCACATACTTTTCTTCCCTCCACTTTCCATCCAATGCTTCCGGGCCCTCCTTTGCCTCAATTCTGTTTTTCCCTCCTGAGAAATATGGATAGACCACCAAAAATTGGAGACCCAGTGACTTCCTGTTTTGTGTTTCAGGGTTTGTGTCTACTAGTGCAAATATCCATTTACATTATTGTTCACATCGGTGGGATTTTCACAAAATTGTTACACATTTCCTGTGGAAATGTTGAAATGTTTAGGAAAATGTGGGAAGAATACTATATAGACTGATTCCTAGTATCTATGAGGAAGGAATCTGGCCGGAAGGTTTTGTGAGATCAGTGTGATCAATGTTCCTATTCCGAAAAAGGATATGGAACATGGCATGCATAGCCAGAAGAAGAGATGAGCCACATTGTCCAAATACACATTCAAACACGAAATCCCACCATATGGCGAACAAATATTCATTCACATAGAAATAGAGATAAGGAAAATGGGAAAGGACGAACACAAGAGAGGTGGGGAAGGTGGATGTGAGCAGATCACAAATATAAAAATATTATTCTTGACCAGGACTTGAACAATGGATCTCTCCACTTGCCGGGATGACTTTATGATGTTGTATGCTTGCTAACCAACTGTCCATTCTCCTCTTGTGTTTGTCTATTTCTCCTTTGGTGGGTGTAACAGCTCCCTAATGCCTTCTCCTGGGTAATGAATCGGAGCACTTTGGGGCTTTATTAGATCGTAGATTTCAGTGTAAAGTACATTTTATCGATAGCCCAAGTGGTTAGAGCATACACAAGTGGAGAAATCTGGTGTTCAAGTCTCGGTCGAGGAAAATATTTTTGCACTTGTGATCTGCTCAAATCCGCCTTCCTCTCCTCACATATATATATATATATATATATATATATATATATATATATATATATATATGCAGGTCGCGGTGGTCTAGTGGGTAGAGCGTTGGACTACTGACCGGAGGGTCCCGGGTTCGATTCCCGGGCAAGGCACCTTGGGCACCTGCAGCTCCACCTAAGCTAGTTGATTTTTCGGGTACCAGGTCTTCCTGGGAAATCATAACCGGCACAGGGAAAGGAACTGGCCACCCTACCCTGATGTGTGAATATTCACATGCCATCGGGCTTGGTACACGGGTGAGCTCTACGATCACCTACAGGACATGTGGGGAAGGCGGTTTTTGAGCAGATCACGAAAGTAAAAATGCTTCCTTGACCGGGATTTGAACACCGGATCTTCCACTTGCCGGGCGGATGTGCTACCATTACACCACCGAGGAAACTTAATTTACCTTGAGATCTGCGATGTTTTCAAGACGCCCAAGTGGTCCGAATCATTTGCCAAAGGAAGGATTTAGGGAGCTGTTCCACCCACCAAAGGAGAAATAGACAATACACACAAGAAAATGGGACAGCTGGTTAGAAAGCATACAGTATCATATAGAATAGGAACAGTACGTTCGTGGCACACATAGCCAGAAGAAGAGATGAGCCACATGTCCTGTGTTCGCCTTTTATGTGTTTTCCTATCCCCTTTCCTTATACCTATTTCTATGTTTGAATGAATATTTGTGCGCCGTATGGCGGGACTTCGTATTTGAATGTGTATCTGGCCAATGTGGCTCATCTCTTCTTCTGGCTATGCGTGCCACGAAACGTACTGTTCCTATTCTATATGATACTGTATGCTTTCTAACCAACTGTCCCATCTTCTTGTGTGTATTGTCTATTTCTCCTTTGGTGGGTGGAACAGCTCCCTAAATCCTTCCTTGGGCAAATGATTCGGAGCACTTGGGCGTCTTGAAAACATCGCAGATCTAAAGTTAAATTAAGTTTCCTCGGTGGTGTAATGGTAGCACATCCGCCCGACAAGTGGAAGATCCGGTGTTCAAATCCCGGTCAAGGAAGCATTTTTACTTTCGTGATCTGCTCAAAAACCGCCTTCCCCACATGTCCTGTGTTCGCCTTTTATGTGTTTTCCTATCCCCTTTCCTTATACCTATTTCTATGTTTGAATGAATATTTGTGCGCCGTATGGCGGGACTTCGTATTTGAATGTGTATATATATGTATATATATATATATATATATATATATATATATATATATATATATATATATATATATATATACCTTCTTACCCTGTCGCCCTATAGTTTCTAGTTTCAACTCTCCCACCAAAAGAATCTCCGTAAGTTATAAAAACTCCAAAAGTTATATATATATATATATAACTTTTGGAGTTTTTATAACTTACGGAGATTCTTTTGGTGGGAGAGTTGAAACTAGAAACTATAGGGCGACAGGGTAAGAAGGTTTCACCTCCCAAGACATATCCCTACCTTCATCCCCAAACCCCAGAACACCCCAGTTTTATCTCCTCCCAAAAATACACAAACCCAACATCCCCTGTCGCCCTATAGTTTCTAGTTTCAACTCTCCCACCAAAAGAAGCTCCGCATTCCCTGATTACCACCTACAACCTATCGTACTCTCATTGCTCTCCTTCACGAAAGACACGTATCACTTCCTCCACCGTTTAAACTCTGCCTTCATTCCCTCCACCTCCAACCTGCTTATGGCCACCATCGATATCACCTCCCTCTATATTTCTATTCCCCATGCAGAAGGCCTATCCTCCCTCCGACACTATCTTTCTCTACGCCCCCCCACCCCAGTACCACTCGACCGAATTTCTCCTCAATATCTCCACTGTCATCCTGACCAAAAATGCATTCTCTTTCCAAAACTTTTTTTATCTCCAAACGAAAGGCACAGCGATGGGAACGAGGATGGCGCCATCGTACCCCAATCTCTTCATGGGCCACCTTGAAGAGAATTTCCTTTCACAGCAACCCTTCCAACCTCTTTTCTGGGTCCGCTACATTGATGACATTTTTATGCTCTGGACACACGGCTCTGATTCTCTGGACAATTTCTTATCGGCCTTAAATTCTTCTTTCACTGTTAAATTCACTTCTTCCATTTCAGACTCCACCATCACCTTTCTTGACACAGACATCTCAATTCACAATAACAAATTCACCACTTCAGTACACATCAAAACCACTAATCATCAACAATATTTACACTATACTAGTAGTCATCCTTCTCATACCAAACGCTCAATTCCCAACTCTCTCTCTATCCGCGGACATCGCATTTGCAACACCACAGCTACCCTCAACAAATACCTCCACAATCTACACCATGCACTCCACAAATGCGGTTACCCAGAAAAACTCCTACAGGATAAAATCTACCGCTCCACCCGACCACGCACACCACATAATGACAACCCCACGTCTGACGCTGGACTCAACCTTTGCACAGCCTATTTCCACGGATCCCAAAGACTGAAAACCATTCTCAAAGAACTTTATCCTATATTACATGACAATGACGCGACCACATCCTTACTGCCCCAATGCCCCTCTGTCGCTTACAGACGACCAGCCAATCTCAGAAACCTTCTGAGATCCACCAACCCTTTGACACCCCGCCCTGACAAATTTCCACATATTTCCCCTACCTGCAATCGCCCCCGATGTAAAACATGTCTGCTAATCAGATCTGCTCCCCTCTCCCCACATCCCCTCATTGTCCCTTCACCCCGTTCCCACGCTAATTGCCTCTCAAAAAATATTATCTATCTTTTGTCGAGCAAACGATGCACCTCATTCTACATAGGTGAATGTATTACCCCCTTATCCATCCGAATGAACAATCACCGCTACTCATGTAACTCTGCTTCACTCTCTTCTCTTCCTATCCCGTTACACGCAAGTTCACACAACCTATCATTTGACGAATGCTTTTCCCTAACAGTTCTAGAATCCCTACCCGATTCAGCCACCAACATAGAGGTGAGAACTCGCGAATCCGCATACATCCTATATTTCCGATCCTTTAAAACTCCCACCCTTAACCACCATCTTTAATTTCTTTCCCAACAGTCCCTAAACCTTCCGCCCCCCCTCCTCTCCCCAGGCACTCTTTCCTCAAAACCTCTCAGTCTGACCTGAAGAAGGCCTCGGAGTAGGCCGAAAGCTTAAATCATCTACAGTGTGAGTGTCCTTTTACATGTTATCTGTTTTATTCTGTGCTCTATTGTGCCGTCCAAAAGTTATATTGCTCTCGAAAGTACCTCCGCATCATATATATATATATATATATATATATATATATATATATATATATATATATATATATATATATATATATATATATATATATATATATATATATATGTGTGTGTGTGTGTGTGTGTGTGTATGTGTGTGTGTGTGGCAGAAGGGAAACACACACACATATTTTTATATATGTGTGTGTGTGTGTGTAATTATTGTATCCATTAAATAGGGTTAAGATATAAGGAAAAAGGATAAAAAAAACACATAAAAGACGAGCATAGGAGAGGTGAGGAAGGCTGAATCAAGCAGATCACAAGTGTATTGGTGCACTTGGTTCTGTATATATACCTTTGAAATGGAATGCTCTTCCGCAAAACACAATTTTTTTTGCACAGATGAAGATTTTTTAAATCATATGAGATACGAATGGAGGACACTGACAGATGTAATTTTAACATTTTGATGTCATTTGATGACTGTCAACATCAGATTAGCATCCTTGGAAAAGAGCAGAGAGGGTATGTCTGGGAGAAGGGGGAGGGAGGAGAGGTAAGGGACCAATAGGAAATGGGGTTTGAAGGGTATATCTAGGCAGCAATTGGATTCCTTGGTAGGATTATTATATGTTGCGATTATATTGGTCATTTGCTACCCATGCTAAATAGGTCAAGGAATAAGAACTAGACACAAAGATTTAATATGTATTAAAATGGTCAAACTAGTATCAACAAAATACATACATTTATGTTTATTAATAAAAATATCATCAGGTGTTATTTACTTAACAGAATAATGTATGTTTGAATATTAATATTA